>SJYC01025794.1:0-15426 GCA_006408675.1 Madoqua kirkii | reverse complement strand
ACCCCATGAATCGCAGCACACCAGGCCTCCCTGTCCATCATCAACTCCTGGAATTCACTCAGATTCACATCCATCGAGTCAGTGATGCCATCCAGCCATCTCATCCTCTGTCGTCCCCTTCTCCTCATGCCCCCAATCCCTCCCAGCATCAAAGACTTTTCCAATGAGTCAATGATTAGAGGCCCATATGCTGCATCTCCATGATATGATTTGGGCTTAATTGGCATTCTCTGTAGAGCAGCTAGGACTGAACAGTCATCTAACTTGAACTCTCTTTTCATCCTCAGAATTTTTAAGAAAGAAATATTTGGAGATACTGTACAACCTAATGTGAAGATTCCAGGCTGTGTCTGGCCATTGTCAATTCTAAATGTCTACCAGTGGTGCCCTTTTGTGCAACGAATCCATCTTGTTCAAAATCACAAACCGCAAAACTAATACTGTTGGGTTGTAGACATTTTAAAAGTGTTTCCTAAGCCTGTGTCTTCATCTCTTCAGGCTGCTATCACAAAATACCACAGACTTGGTAACTTATAAAAATAGAAATTTCTTTTTCACAGTTCTATAGGTTGGAAAGTTCAAGTTCAAGACTCCAGCGTGGTCATGTTTTGATGAAAACCCTCTTCCTAGTTCATAACTGGTGTCTGTATATGATAGAAGCAGGTTAGGGAGTTCTGTAGGTTCTCTTTTAAAAGAGCACTAATCTCATTTGTGAAAGCTTCATCCTCATGACCTAAGTTCCTCTTAAATGCCCTCTACAGAGTGTCATCACATTTGGCATTAGGGTTTCAGTATATGAATTAGGAACAGGGCACGCTCAAACCGTAGCACATCAGTAAACTATGCAAGCTTACAAATATTTACCTGTGAGTTTCAATACTCTCAAAATACTGACTTTACCAATACATTGTTGACGTTCAGTCATTCAGTCATGTCTGACTCTTTGTGACCCCATGGACTGCAGCATGCCAGGCTTCCTTGTCATTCACCATCTTCCAGAGCTTGCTCAAACTCGTGTCCATTGAGTCAGTGACACCATCCAATCATCCCATGTGCTGTCATCCCCTTCTCCTGCCTGCAATCTTTCCCAGCATCACAGTCTTTTTTCTAATGAGTTGGTTCTTTGGATCAGGTGGCCAAAATATTGGAGCTTCAGCATCAGTCCTTCCAATGAATATTCAAGGTTGATTTCCTTTAGGATTGACTGCTTTGATCTCCTTGCTGTCCAAGGGACTCTCAGGAGTCTTCTTCAGCATCACAATTTGAAAGCATCAATTCTTTGGCTCTCAGCCTTTTTATGGTCCAAGTCTCACATCCATACATGACTACTGGACAAACCATAGCTTTGACTATATGGACCCTTGTCGGCAAAGTGATGTTTCTGCTTTTTAATATGTTGTCTAGATTTGCCACAGTTTTTCTTCCAAGGAGCAAATGTCTTTTAACTTCATGGCTATAGTCACCATCTGCAGTGATTTTGGAGCTCAAGACAATAAAGTATCTCACTGTTTTCATGTTTCCCCCATCTATTTGCCATGAAATGATGGGACCAGATGCCATGATCTTTGTTTTTTGAATGTTGAGTTTTAAGACAGCTTTTTCACTCTCCTCTTTCACCTTCATCAAGAGGCTCTTTAGTTCCTCTTTGATATCTGCCATTAAGGTGGTGTCATCTGCATATCTGAAGTTACTGATATTTCAAAGTTTATGTTTTTAACGATCAAAAGTAATATATTCTTAAAAGCTTCCTGAGGCTAACAATACTATTTGGAAAAAAAAATTCAAAAATGCTTCTGCTAAGAAGAGTTTAATTCTCCTCAGTACCTGTCTTCCCCTTAGGGAGTCACCTTGAATATGTGTATCTGAATCCAGAGGTCACTATGCCTCCTAAGGCAAATATATAACAGTTTCGGTTTTTGAGTTCTGGTAACTGCTTACAACTGGTAACTCCCCTTACTACTGTATCCTCTCTTGAGGTTCCCCTATACCCACAAATTAGAGAAGTATCCCTTTGGGGTGAGATCAACTATCTCATTTTGAGTACACTCTCTTTTCTCTCTTGGAACCCTATCTAATACACCTTCCTACTACTCTTTACCTTTCCATGTTCTATGACATAGGCTATACCCTTACTTTTAAGGAAACTGTAATATTTTACTTTCTTCTCATATTTATTTCAGAGCTATTTTTTGATGTTTTTCTTTAAGGTCTGTCTCTTATACACATCTAGATGTGTATAAGAGACAGGGTCAATTTGGAGACAAGCCGCCTTTGGAGACAAAATCTGAATGATGCAATGGAAACAGTGAATCCCTGGTAGTTGTAGAAGAATGTGAAAGTAAGTTAGACTTAGAGACAGAGTTGTATATGGAGTAACATCTGGATAATGAAGGATTCCCTGGGGAAAATATACTATTTATAAAGCCCTGAACAGTGATGTAGGGTATGGCTAGTTCATTTCTGGTGGTTGGTTTTTTTTTTTCTGAGGTGAATATTCAGTGTAAATAATAGTTTCCTTTTCTTAAGCAACCAGGAATGGCAAGACAGGTTGATTCATTTCACAATGATATTACAAATGTGAGTTGGAGTATAAGTCATATCTATAGTGCACATAGTTTTACGGGCCTCATTTATAATAAATTTTGCTTGTCTTCAAAGCTAAGAAGCTTAATACCACATAAGAGTTAAGGAAATGATATTCCAAACATTGGTTCGCAATCACTGTGGAATAGACAGTAGCTGAAGAAAAGCATTGGGTTTCTTAGTCTCTTGCTTTATCCTATCATGGATCATATGATACTGTACACTTCCTCAGGTTTACAGCTACTAGAGTCATAGACTGCATGTTGTTAAACAAAGGTACATAGAGGGGAAGGAAATCATGTATAATCACCATAGAACCCAGCTGAAGCTTTGTCCAACTGAGGAGCAGAAATGGAAATAAAAGGATAATGTTTATCTATTACACACATTCTTCTAATTAAAAGAAAGACCAGCCCAATGGCCAGGTTCTCATCATTGGTTGTATCCTGATGAGCCATACTTGAACCAATCAGGAGTGGGGCTCAGATGGCTTTGGGTGGATATTATTTTTTCATAACTGAACTCTCACTTTATGTATGACACAGGTTCTGGAATATAGCATAAAATTAAAGCAAAGTACCACCAGCACATTTGGTACTTCCTGAGCTTTTGAGCCCTGTAAAGGTGTTTCAGAGTGAATGATTCCTCAACAAGGAATCCTAATCTTTCCAAGTGGAGCTTCCAGGTTTTGAACTTGCCCTGGGAGATTCAGAGCAGCATTTCTCAAAGAATGTAACCCTGATCACCATATACAAACTTGTAGGAAGGGTCTCTGAAGGAAGGGGACTAGGTTTTGAATCACAAGAGCCAGTGCCGCAGAAATTTGCCATGGGAGACTGGCAGACAAGGAGGAAATTTGAGGCATATTGTTGCTTTTGACTCTCAAAGGCATGGTAGGTCCTAAATTTTCACTGAAAGGGCCTAATTTCCCATATCCAGGAAGTCAAAAGCTTCAAATTAAGACTGTACCAAGAACAAAACTTCTAGCATTACTGTGATTTATAACCAACAGAAAGTGTGCAATTCATTGGCATAATCACATTGAAATTAGGATTTGATTTCAATCAATCACATTGGACTGTAAGGAGAAATTGCTTCTTGGTAAGAGCTGGTCATCATTCAGTTCAGTTCAATTCAGTCACTCAGTTGTATCCGACTCTTTGCGACCCCATGAATCGCAGCACACCAGGCCTCCCTGTCCATCATCAACTCCTGGAATTCACTCAGATTCACATCCATCGAGTCAGTGATGCCATCCAGCCATCTCATCCTCTGTCGTCCCCTTCTCCTCATGCCCCCAATCCCTCCCAGCATCAAAGACTTTTCCAATGAGTCAATGATTAGAGGCCCATATGCTGCATCTCCATGATATGATTTGGGCTTAATTGGCATTCTCTGTAGAGCAGCTAGGACTGAACAGTCATCTAACTTGAACTCTCTTTTCATCCTCAGAATTTTTAAGAAAGAAATATTTGGAGATACTGTACAACCTAATGTGAAGATTCCAGGCTGTGTCTGGCCATTGTCAATTCTAAATGTCTACCAGTGGTGCCCTTTTGTGCAACGAATCCATCTTGTTCAAAATCACAAACCGCAAAACTAATACTGTTGGGTTGTAGACATTTTAAAAGTGTTTCCTAAGCCTGTGTCTTCATCTCTTCAGGCTGCTATCACAAAATACCACAGACTTGGTAACTTATAAAAATAGAAATTTCTTTTTCACAGTTCTATAGGTTGGAAAGTTCAAGTTCAAGACTCCAGCGTGGTCATGTTTTGATGAAAACCCTCTTCCTAGTTCATAACTGGTGTCTGTATATGATAGAAGCAGGTTAGGGAGTTCTGTAGGTTCTCTTTTAAAAGAGCACTAATCTCATTTGTGAAAGCTTCATCCTCATGACCTAAGTTCCTCTTAAATGCCCTCTACAGAGTGTCATCACATTTGGCATTAGGGTTTCAGTATATGAATTAGGAACAGGGCACGCTCAAACCGTAGCACATCAGTAAACTATGCAAGCTTACAAATATTTACCTGTGAGTTTCAATACTCTCAAAATACTGACTTTACCAATACATTGTTGACGTTCAGTCATTCAGTCATGTCTGACTCTTTGTGACCCCATGGACTGCAGCATGCCAGGCTTCCTTGTCATTCACCATCTTCCAGAGCTTGCTCAAACTCGTGTCCATTGAGTCAGTGACACCATCCAATCATCCCATGTGCTGTCATCCCCTTCTCCTGCCTGCAATCTTTCCCAGCATCACAGTCTTTTTTCTAATGAGTTGGTTCTTTGGATCAGGTGGCCAAAATATTGGAGCTTCAGCATCAGTCCTTCCAATGAATATTCAAGGTTGATTTCCTTTAGGATTGACTGCTTTGATCTCCTTGCTGTCCAAGGGACTCTCAGGAGTCTTCTTCAGCATCACAATTTGAAAGCATCAATTCTTTGGCTCTCAGCCTTTTTATGGTCCAAGTCTCACATCCATACATGACTACTGGACAAACCATAGCTTTGACTATATGGACCCTTGTCGGCAAAGTGATGTTTCTGCTTTTTAATATGTTGTCTAGATTTGCCACAGTTTTTCTTCCAAGGAGCAAATGTCTTTTAACTTCATGGCTATAGTCACCATCTGCAGTGATTTTGGAGCTCAAGACAATAAAGTATCTCACTGTTTTCATGTTTCCCCCATCTATTTGCCATGAAATGATGGGACCAGATGCCATGATCTTTGTTTTTTGAATGTTGAGTTTTAAGACAGCTTTTTCACTCTCCTCTTTCACCTTCATCAAGAGGCTCTTTAGTTCCTCTTTGATATCTGCCATTAAGGTGGTGTCATCTGCATATCTGAAGTTACTGATATTTCAAAGTTTATGTTTTTAACGATCAAAAGTAATATATTCTTAAAAGCTTCCTGAGGCTAACAATACTATTTGGAAAAAAAAATTCAAAAATGCTTCTGCTAAGAAGAGTTTAATTCTCCTCAGTACCTGTCTTCCCCTTAGGGAGTCACCTTGAATATGTGTATCTGAATCCAGAGGTCACTATGCCTCCTAAGGCAAATATATAACAGTTTCGGTTTTTGAGTTCTGGTAACTGCTTACAACTGGTAACTCCCCTTACTACTGTATCCTCTCTTGAGGTTCCCCTATACCCACAAATTAGAGAAGTATCCCTTTGGGGTGAGATCAACTATCTCATTTTGAGTACACTCTCTTTTCTCTCTTGGAACCCTATCTAATACACCTTCCTACTACTCTTTACCTTTCCATGTTCTATGACATAGGCTATACCCTTACTTTTAAGGAAACTGTAATATTTTACTTTCTTCTCATATTTATTTCAGAGCTATTTTTTGATGTTTTTCTTTAAGGTAGATGCCAAACCAGTGTAGCTAATGTATCGCTAATGACTTTATGGACCATGGGTATGCCATGAGCAATGTCCAGCATGAGAAGCGATGCTAAAAGATAGCTGCCTCAATACATGAGTTACCATATTTCAAAAACAATTTCATAAATGTCTGTGGATTGTTGGGACTTGGCATCCCTCCCCTTAGCTGGGAAGTACAAAGGAAGCCTGACTACATATTCCTTCTTTTCTCTTGCATTACCCTTGATCCAGAAGATAAGTTTTATGAAGGCCCATTAGCAGCATATGCTTGCTTGCTCCTGAGCCAGGGACAGATAAGAGATAAGCATCACCGTCAAGTCTCATGTGAATAGGTGAAGTCTATCTCCTCAGACTATCTCTGAGATACTTTCTGCTAACCACCCCCACCATAAGGAGGCACAGCCAGGAAGGAGATGGGGTATAGAAACAGAGGAGTGGTCCTCCTGTTCTTTGACCCTTAATACTTTCCCACACCAGGGTTGCTAATAGGCTAGCACATGTGGCATAGACTCAATTCTTCAGCACATTTGGGCCTCTTTGGAAGCCAGATGGCAGTGTGAGTGGCATAGTGATAACAGTACCACTGAAGAGAGATACACACTCTCTCTCTTTGATAAACACCATCTCTTCAACAAAAGGACCTGGGTGAGGGGTACTTGTCACTTGTCAAACTCCATAGACCTTATTTTTACTTGAAGGGTATGCAATGAAAGCATTAGTCACTCAGTTGTGTCCAACTCTTTGCAACCCCATGGACCACAGCCCACCAGGTTCCTTTGTCCATGGGATTCTCCAGGCAAGAATATTGGAGTAGGTTGTCATGCCCTCCTCCAGGGGATTTTCCTGATCCAGGGATCAAACCTGGGTCTCCTGCACTGCATTCTGTGTTCAAATAACTGAAGAAGGTGGGTCTATAGTTATACACAAGGGTATGCAGTGAAAACAGAGGGTATGTTAGACTTTGTTAAGGCCTCTTTGTTACTCGTAATGCTGCTAACTTGGCTCTGTATCCTGTTCTCAAGTTAACTCATTCTTCCATTCCAACAGTATGAGGTCCCTAATTATGAGCTGTTCACCTTGTTCTCCTTTTGATCATTCTTTCCTCTCATTGCATTCATTCATATGAGACTTCTTCCACATGATAATTCATTGTCTCTATAGAAAGTTTCTGCTTTAAGAACTGATGAGGTTGCCCTGGATTCAAAGTTTAAGAGAACAACTTTGAGTTAGTGCATTAAAAGTGTGTGTTTTATTTTTTATTTTTATTTTTTTACCTATACCACATAGCATCAGGATCTAAGTTCCCCAACCAGGGATGAAACCTGTGCCCCCTGCATTGGAAGAGTGGTGTCCTAACCACTGGACTGCTAGGGAAGCCCCATAAGTGGTCTTCAGCATGTCAGTTAACCTCTCTGAATTTTACCTCAGAGCTAATATAGAGGTTAATCACAACTTCCTCTAGAGTTATAAAGATAAACTAAAAAGAATCATATAAATGTGAGCAATTACAAATTTTTGTCTTTCATTATTACTTCTCCTGTCCAATAATTTTATCATTTTTTAGGGTAAATGGTATTTACCTGATTTTTTATTTCTCTGTCTCTTCAAGTAACTTTAGCTACCATGAGGACAGAAGCTGTGTTAACTTGAGTTTATCACTGTCAGCCCACCATCTAATATGGAACTGATCTGGGTCTGATACTCCCTATGAAATTTAACTATAATTGTCAAGGAGAGCAACAGCATTTTCATAGCAAGTAGCATGATCTTAGAACTCATATCTGTAGAACTCGATATCAACTTCAGCTTGAGAAAATAGAGCCACAGTCCCTCCTTACTCGACCACCTCCCTTTCCCTTTAGGGATATTTCATAAACATCCCAGTAACTGAGCGTGAGATAGGCAGAAAAATGTTTGAATCTGTGATAAATCTGTGCTTACAAAAGATGGTAATAATAGGCTCCATTTCTTTAACTGCCCATCTTCAGTATCAGTGGATAGAAATGCATCAGAGAAGAAATATCTACTCTATTGCTGCTATAGCTAAGCTATTATGTTTAGAAAATTCAATCTGGCAGTCCAAACCTGCAGCTGATTTTTGTGTGGTGTCCTAAGATATATTATCTAGAAATTAGCTATTGTACTGCTTCCTGCAGCTCGCCAGGTAAGATTGCAGTAAAGGACAAATAGAGGACTTTGGCACCAGCATTCCACTATTACACTGGCTATTAAAACAAATGGAGACAGAATTCCAGTGCACAATGTTCACTGAGATGATTTTACCAGCAAGGAAATCCCAGATAAAACACAGTAAATGTCAAACCTGTGAATGCCATACTGCACAGATTTCTGTCATGAAAGAAAATAGGTGCTTTACATTTGGGGCAATACACTCCCAAAACGTTTTTCATCTCTCTGCTTCCATATACCGCTCTACTTTGTATGTTTGCTTGTTTAGTTGCTTGGCTGCTTTTATCAAATAAGAAGCTTCTTGATGAAGACGTTTCAATCAGAGCACCCACAATGGGAGCTGATAGAGTCTAAGACATAGCAGGCATATAATTGATTTTTATTCAGGTGAGAAGCTATGATGCACAGGGCTCTTTCCAGGGGAAGCTGCTTTAGAAGCTGGACTTGTACCCAAAATGGTTGCTCTCTCACCAGGAGATCCATACTAACTAAGGTCACAGACAGTGAGGTGTAAACCAAAGCACCAATTAATTCCTTTGTCATGTTACACGACATTGTCAAGGGACCAAAGCTCTCCCATCCCTTAGTTAACACACATCTTATGTACACCTATGGGAAAACTCAAATACAATTCAGAAGTATACTTGGCTAGCATAGAATTTGAAGAAGAGGTATAGCTAGAGAGCTCATCAGCAATGAGGTTCTCACTGCAAATACAGTGACCACTGCTGGCCTTCTTGGTCCAGTGCAGCCTCTTCTCCTGAACTATGCTTGAATGACACATAATTTTTCCTTTACAATTGTACTAGTTATCTATGGCAGTATAAAAAACTATACAAACTTAGTAGTTTAAGACAACATACAATTATTATTTTAGAGTTTGTATGAGTCAGGAGTCTGGGCACAGCTTAACTAGGTCCTCAAATCAGGGTCTTACAAAGCTGAAAACCACAGTTGGATCATCTGAGTTCCTTTATGGAACTCAAGATCCTTTTCATCATGGTAGCAAAATCAGTTCCTTCAGGCTGTAAGAGTAAGTTTCCCTTTTCTTAGTGGTTGTTGGCCAAGGACCATTCTCAGCAATTAATCCTCTCACAACACGACTGTTTTGCTTTTACAAGACAATAGCAGAATCTCTCATCCAATCTAAGATAAAGTCTGTATAAAATAACAAACGCAGAGGTGACTATTCCACCATCTCTGACATGTCAGTTCATCAAGCTGTACACTTCTGATGATATTCACAGGCTCCATTCATACACAAGGGAGGAGATTAGATGGTGTGTGTATAATATGATATGATAAGGTATAATATGTGGTCCAGCTTAGTGTTCTTCCAATCATAGTAACTCTCCATTCTCTGGGCAGCATATTTTAGTGGAGTGGTTCTTTCTCCACTGTAAAATAGACTCATCTTAAAGATTTTTCCAAGTACAGATCCTCAAACCCAATGCTCAGAACTCAGATGCCATATATAAGGCAGAACAGAGCCATTTCTCTTTTCAGGCCCCAGAGGTGATTCTGATGAGCAGGTAGGTGGCAGGCCACTTGAGCTTCTGTTGTGGTTCTGAAATCTGCCCTACATGTATCTGAATTCTGATTTTTGACTCTGTAATTCACTAGCTGCATGACCTTGGAAGGATCACTTGATGACTGTAAGCTTTGGTTGCCTAATCTGTGAAATGAGGATGAAATAAGGGATATTTCAGTCATTGGTTCTCACACCAAGACTGACTAAACCTGTGCATGGAACATGGTCAGCATATGCCTGGCCCACTGTAGGTGTACAAATGATGTAACTGTTATCTATAATATAGCTGACACATCTTCCGTCCAACAGTAAAACTCTTGCAAACCTTGTATTAGTTATCTATTCTGTTTCTCTAGGTGACTCTGTAGACTGCTAATCTTTGCAGGTTGTTTTGGAGTTACACAGCTTAACTCACAGAAGATCATCTCATAGGTAAGACTTGGTACAGAGACAGAGAGTAGGCAATTCATACTCATCTTCAAGCCATGTGTGCAGGGAGATCTTCCATTGGAATGGCACTGCCAACATTTGCTAGTCCAGAAAGATCATAGTCATGTAAGGCTGACTGTCTCTAGCTGTTTTCATCTGCTTGTTTCTAACATATGTACTTGAATTCTTATTTTTATCACAGTCTAGGAAAAGATTGTTGTGTGGACAGTAGAAGTTTACTACCAACACACTAATTGATATTTTTTCCCTTGTGTTACTGTCTCCAGGTTAGGCTCAAAGAAAATCTGGCCTGATTTATCAACAGCATAAAATCTTGCTGTGTTGAATTTGTCCAAAGAGCTGTTGCTCTCAAATCAATATTCTGCTCAAATGTAAGGCAAAAGTTTTTCACCCTGTGAAAGTCAATTTTCAAACACTTAACAAAGTATAAATTCCTTTCAAAGGCATTGCATAACAGTGTCATTCCCTTGTGTGGGTACTCAGTAAACACTTATTGACTGACAGAGTTTTTGACTCTGTGAGGAAGCCCATACTTAAAAAAAAAAAAAAAGGAAAATCTATTTCAGTATCTTTGCTTCAGAGTTCCTTCTTGGCTAGACCTCACATAGGAATCTGTCTGCAGATGCTAGAAGTGTGACAGGAGAATCTGCAAAATGGAAAGGACCCTACTAGAGGCAAGTGATCTGAAATCAAGATTCTAGTTTCCACTTGACTGCCTCCTGAAAGTGAAAGTGTTATTTGCTCAGTCATGTCCGACTGTTTGTGACCCCATGAACCATAGCCTTCCACGCTCCTCTGTCCATGGAACTCTCCATGCAAAAATACTGAGTAGGTTGCCATTCCCTCCTCCAGGGAATCTTCTTGACCCAGGGATTGAACCTAGGTCTCCCGCATTGCAGGCAGATTCCTTACCATCTGAGCCACCAGGGAAACAATAAGGAAAATTTTCTGACTTCTCTGAACTCTGGTTTACATAAACTGCTTCCTGCCTGAACATTTCAGAAGATGGTGAAATTAAATTATATCAAGTTGGTCAAGTTCTTTGTGGATTGTAAGACACCGTATCTTAGTATTGGTCCTCAGGTACTACTGTTGAAGATGATGGAAGAGGACCACAGCAACAGTGATGATATGGGGTCACTTTCAATAAATGTTATAAGTGTCCTATGGCTAGTTTTTTCTAACAAGCCAAAGTGGTGGCAGAGGTAGCCAAGATGATTTCTACCAGGCCCATCACACAAATATATGCTCTTGTTCAACCACGTTTGACTCTAAACATGGGAATTTGCTTTCATGTGGAAGGGCTGGTATAAGGTATGTGTGGGGCTGGTAGAACCCTTGATGCACCTCTCTGTTGGCATAGAGAATGCCATGGTCTTTATCATATTCTTCTTTTCTTCCTTACAACACAGGAAGACAGTGCTATCCAGAATTGCATCCCCCTCCTCCCTTGCTCTAAAAAAGGACCATGTGACTGAACTCTGGGTAATAAAATATGTATGGCAGTGATGTGCACCACTTCCGTTTCTGACTTCTAAAACCTTCTGTGTAACCTCCCATGATTTCATTCTCCACCACCTCTGTCTCCTTGTGACTAGAAGTAAAGGGTCTGACATGGCAGAATTATGAGTTACCACAGAAAAGCTGCCCACAAGGAACAGCCTTGAGTCTGTGATGAGGGAAAGAGAATATTTGTTAGGTTAAGACACATTTTTAGATTGTTACACCAAATACTGTTTATTACTCTAATGAATATAAATGCTCAAACTTCATAGTCTATGCTATATTGTTGGAGCCCTATCCTTGATAAAAACTCAGATGGATGCATCACTAATAATGTTTTCCCCATAGAAAATCCAAGGTTAATTGAGCTTCTGGAAAATACAGTTCATATCATCTATTTAGCTGTTCAATCAGGTCACATCCTCAGAGAACAGAAAATCATAGATCTATAGGCATGAACATTTATAGTCGCCTAGTCATTTATCTCACCTTAAAGCACACACATCTTGATTAGGGGCTATAACTGCCACTGTAAGGCCAAGGTCAGGAATAAGACTGCTTAATAAATAGTAGAGGAGAACTTCCGTTAAGATACTGAGATTCATAACTGGTGTCTACTCAGTTTGCAGCGAGGCCACTTCCATCTATTGTATGACCTTGAACAAATTTCTTAAAATATCTAAGCCTCAGTTACTCATTTTTAAAATGAGTATACTGTTTATTTTACATGTGGTTATGAGGGATAAGTGAGGTATTGCATATAGTGATAGAAAATTAAAAATCTCCATATAAATACAAAATATTTTAATTATTAACCAGAATTTGCCTTTGTGGATGTAAATTTTTTAGAAAATTTGTTTATTTATTTATATCCATGGTCAGAAGTAATTTTAATCCTATGTTTGGTGTAGACACCAACTCAGAAAATGAATCACCCCGTTCTGTTCATAGAAATTTTCACAAATCAACCTAAAATCAAATATCCCAAAGCAATCAAATAAATTTAGCACAAGGTAAGGAAATCGTAGAATATTGTGACTAAAGACACAGAATCTGATTTCAGAATACTTTGGTTTACTCACTAGTTTCACTTGGTATTTTCTGTGTGAAGTTAGGTTAGTTTACCTGAGTGCCAGTTTCCTTCTACTTGAAGTTCATACAGTGGTCCCTATCTTATAGGGTTGTTGTGAAGATAAACTTTATTGAAATGGGTCAAGTTTTGAGAATATCTTCAAGTGTGCATTAAATATATATCATAGAACTTCATGGCATATGTTATATTTGGATAGGATTTACACTTCTCTACCCATCTATCCTCCAAATTCTGAACTAAAATGGCCTTCCATATTGCTAGGTGCAAATATGCTTTACCAAATATAGGTTGCTGCACTGATTGTTACTTGCTGTACCGATTTTAACATGAGAAGCTGCTCCTTACCTTACTGTTTAATTTTCATCAATGTTATGGGAGGAGGCACAATAGAGACCTTCCAGTCATGCATGCCATAATTTTCATTGACTTCTAAAACATATACTAATCAATTGAGATGTTTTCACATTGTAAAGAGATTCAGAAGGATGGCTGCAGTATCTGATCATATTGCTGTCATTAATCCTGACCTGAAGTGCATGGAAGGAAGGCCCTGTTTTCCAGTGTCAACACCTGCTGTCACCTGCAGTGAGGCCAAGTTCCAGTCAAATGAGACATGCACTCCTGCTGCCTTTACACCTGGCACAGCCTGGCCTGCCTTGTCTCTCCTTGCATCACATGCAGGCATCTAAGCCTTCATGAAGGCAAAGATGTCATGAATATACATATGTCACTACATGTGTTCTTTTAAATAGCCCTATAATGATGACCTTTTATTTTTCCATTAATATGAAAAAAAAAACTGAAGATGGTGAAAGTGATTTATATTTCTAGCAAGAGAAAGGTAACCAGAGAAAAGAGTCATTTCAGTTTATTCTCTCAGTTGTGTCTCACTCTTTGCAACTACATGGACTGCAGCACGCTAGCCTTCCTTGTCCATCACCAACCTCCGATGCTTGCTCAAACTCATGTCCATCGAGTTGGTAATGCCATCCAGCTATCTCATCCTCTGTCATCCCCTTCTCCTCCTGCCTTCAGTCATTCCCAGCATCAGATTTTTTTTTTTTTTAAGGAGTCAGGTCTTTACATCAGGTGTCCAAAGTATTGGAGTTTCAGCTTTAGCATTGGTCCTTCCAATGAATATTCAGAAGTGATTTCCTTTAGGATTGACTGGTTTGATCTCTTTGCTGTCCAAGGGACTCTCAAGAGTCTTCTCCAACACCACAGTTCAAAAGCATCAATTCTTTGGAAGTCAGCTTTCTTTATGATCCAACTCTCTCAACCATATATGACTACTGGAAAAACCATAGCTTTGACTAGACAGACTTTTGTTGGCAAAGTAATATCTTTGCTTTTTATTATGTTGTCTAGGTTGGTCATAGCTTTTCTTCAAGGAGCAAGTTTCTTTTAATTTTATGGCTGCAGTCACCATCTGCAGTGATTTTGGAGTCCAAGATAATACAGTTTGTCACTGTTTCCACTGTTTCACCATCTACTTGCCATGAAGTGATGGGACCGGATGCCATTATCTTCATTTTCTGAATGTTGAGTTTTAAGCCAGCTTTTTCACTCTCCTCTTCCAATTTCATTAAGAAGCTCTTTAGTTTCTCTTCACTTTCTGCCATAAGGGTAGTGTCACCTACATATCTGAAGTTATCAATAACCTCAATAAATATCAATATTTCTCTGTGCAATCTTGATTCCACCTTGTGCTTCATCCAGCCCGGCATTTCGTATGATGTAGTCTGCATATAGTTAATTAAGCAGGGTAACAATATACAGCCTTGACATACTCTTCTCCCAATTTTGCACCAGTCTGTTGTCCCCAGTCCAGAGAAAAGTGTATATATTTGGAAATCTCACAATTCAAAGAAGAAACAATATCCAATTAAGAAAGGACTTTTTTTTTTTGCATAAGCCATTCTTTATTAGAACTCATCCTTTTTTTGTAATCCTTCATATTGGTTGAAATATTACTAAAAACAAAAATAACCATGAAGCACATTCAATATTTGACCTTCTTTCATTCCGCTGATTTTCTTTCAGGATAGGAAAGAAACAACCTCTACACAGATCTGGTTGAAGAGAACATGGTTTAATTAAAGGCAAAGCTGATTTCAGCAGCTCCAAATATTGCAAAGAAAGATCAAAACAAATAAAAACAAAAAGAAACACAAAATAAAGTTTGAAAGGACATTTTTATTCTACAGGCAAATGATTTTTTTAAACGGTTTTATGTTTTTTAATTTTCTTTTTCTTTTTTTTTACTTTACAATAATGTATTGGTTTTGCCATACATTGACATGAATCTGCCACAGGTGTATATGAGTTCCCAACCCTGAACTCCTCTCCTAACACCATCCCCATATCATCTCTCTGGGTCATCCCAGTGCAACAGCCCCAAGCATCCTGTATCCCATATCAAACCTAGACAAGTGGTTCATTTCTTCCATGATAGTATACATGTTTCAATGCCATTCTCCCAAATCAGCCCACCCTCTCCCTCTCCCACAGAGTCAAAAGTCTTTATATCTGTGTCTCTTTTGCTGTCTCGCATACAGGGTTATCATTACCATCTTTCTAAATTTCATATATATGTGTTAGTATACTATATTGGTGTTTTTCTTTCTGGCTTACTTCACTCTGTAAAATAGGCTCCAGTTTCATCCACATCATTAGAACTGATT
>SJYC01025793.1:0-14320 GCA_006408675.1 Madoqua kirkii | reverse complement strand
TGCAGTGATTTTGGAGCCCTGAACAGTCTGACACTGTTTCCACTGTTTGCCCATCTATTTGCCATGAAGTGATGGGACCAGATGCCATGGTCTTCATTTTCTGAATGTTGAGCTTTAAGCCAACTTTTTCACTCTCCTCTTTCACTTTCATCAAGATGCACACTACTACCTACTAATAAAGAAAGACCTATTGTATAGCACGAGGAACTATATTTATATCTTATAAGCTATAAGGGAAAATATTCTGAAAAAGTATATAACTGAATCACTTTGCTGCACACCTGAAACTAGTACAACTTTTTATATCAGCTTGCACTTAAATTTAGGAATAGTTTGATAAAATTCAATTTAGCTTCTCTAGACAATAAGAGTAACTTATTGCCTCCCCCCCACAAATTATCTTTGTTCTCCATTTTGAACTTTTCTGATTCATTCTCACCTTAGAGCATTCATGCTTGAATTCCACAAAACACTGAGACTGCCTCTGCATGTGACACACACCACACCAATCACCCTCCTCATTCTCTTTCACATGTCACATGCAGGGGTCATCTGTCTGACTTTACTTCCTATTCCCTCAACTTGCTCTGAACATTAAGAGCAAGCCTTTCTGAAACCAACACCACACGTTCAGATTCATTTTACTCAACTCCTGCTCAAACCACTTTCTTTTCTTGACTTCCAGGATATCACCCCTTCCTTTTTTTTTTCTATTTTTATTCATACTTTGATGCCTCACCACTATCTCTCTGATGCATGTTTATTGAATTCTCCAGAGCTCAGTCCTTACACTGTTTTTCTTTTCTTTCCATAGTAATTCATTTCATCCTTCTTTTTAAAATGTATTTTTGTTGGAGAATTCCTATTTTATATCTGTGGCAACATTATTACCCTGAAGTCCAGGCTCCCAAGTTCATTTGCCTATTCAAAATCTCTGCTTGAATGTTGTGACAGGAATGTAATAAGCAATATTTGCCATCTCACACACTCTGCTAGAATCTTGCCATTCCCTCATCTAAAGGTGACATCTTTTTCAAGTCTACTTAAACCTGAAAAGGCCTTTGTGATATCCTTTGTGGTAGAATGTGGCCTAATTGACACTATGTAGCTGTCAAGGCTGGGGATAAAAGGCAAACTGAGATTTGCTTTTCTGTCTCTTCATTATGCTTGTCCATGAAACCCAGCAAGTATGTTGTGAGGAAGCCTCCACTCCATGAAGAGGACACGTGGCTAGAGCTCTAGGCGATCTTCACAGGCAAGATTCTTGTTGAGAGTAAGAAGCACCAGACATGTGAGTAAGTTAAGTCTTAGATCATTCCAGCCCCCCTTTTTAATCACCCAGTGAATGCAGTGGAACAGAGATTGGCTGTCCCCATCACATCATACCAAACATCAGACTTTTAAGCAAAACAAATGCTGTTATTGTTGTTCTAAGCCCCAACAAGATGGAGTGGTTTGTTGCCTAAAAGTATATAATTGAAACAAATGGGTCTTTAGCAGCTCAAACCTAATTTGTATCAAGCTGAATTCCTATTTTACCTTCTATCCCCCACACCTGGCTTTCCATAAGTGTCCCCATCTTAGTGGTAACCCAATCCTTCAAGCCACTCAGGAAACACCAGTGGAGTCACTCTTGATTGATTCCACATTCTTTCACAGCCCACAACCAAACTGCAAGCAAAATGTTAACATTTCCTTCTAAATGCATCCAACATTCAATACCTTCACATTACCTCTGATGATGGCAAATTGTTCCAGTCACCATCATCTCTCCTCTCAGCTTTGCCACTGCTTTCAAACCTTTTACCCATGTAGTCTCTTTTCAACAAAGACAAAACAGTGACCTTTTAGAAAGTTAGGGCATATCCTGTCACAGCTCTGTTCAGAACTGTCCAATGGCTCCAAACTTCATTGACAGAAACAGACACAGTCTTATTTGTAATGAACAAGGTCCTGCAGGATCTACAAGCCTCTAGTTCTCATCTGCCTCCTTGATTTCATCTCCCATGATACTTCCACTTCATCCCTCTGACTCACCATGTAGACATGGTTGATGTCCTTTGAATATCCAAGGAATGGTCCTTCTTCAAAGCTTTTGTATATGCCTTTATTTCTCTAGTTGGAAAATTCTTGGTTTTAAGTCTTATATATTGATTTTTGTTTCAGTGGCAATCATATAGAAAATAATAGCTCCTTGTCCCCTCCCCAGTGCTCTCTTGATTTACTTTACTGTGCCTGGTTTTCTCTGGAGCATTTTAACATATGTTTTTCTTATTTATTTACATTCACTTCCTTCTCCCATCACAATATTCTCTCTACATTTACAGAATTTTGTTATTCAGTACTGTTTATTCCAATCCCAAAGAAAGGCAATGCCAAAGAATGCTCGAACTACTGCACAACTGCATTCATTTCACATGCTAGTAAAGTAATGTTCAAAATTCTCCAAGCCAGGCTTCAGCAGTACATAAACCATGAACTTTATGATGTTCAAACTGGTTTTAGAAAAGGCAGAGGAACCAGAGATTAATTTGCCAACATCTGCTGGATCATAGAAAAAGCAAGAGAGTTCCAGAAAAACATGTATTTCTGCTTTATTGACTATGCCAAAGCCTTTGACTGTGTTGATCATAATAAACTGTGGAAAATTTTTAAAGAGATGTGAATACCAGACCACCTGACCTGCCTCTTGAGAAATCTGTATGCAGGCCAGGAAGCAACAGTTAGAACTGGACATGGAACAACAGACTGGTTGCAAATAGGAAAAGGAGGACATCAAGGCTGTATATTGTCACCTTGCTTATTTAACTTATACTCAGAGTACATCATGAGAAACGCTGGGCTAGGGGAAGTACACGCTGGAATCAAGATTGCCAGGAGAAATATCAATAATCTCAGATATGCAGATGATACCACCCTTATGGCAGAAAGTGAAGAGAAACTAAAAAGCCTCTTGATGAAAGTAAAAGAAGAGAGAGAAAAGTTGGCTTAAAACTCAACATCCAGAAAATGAAAATCATGGCATCTGGTGAATCACTTCATGGCAAATAGATGGGCAAACAGTGGAAACAGTGACAAACTGTATTATCTTGGGCTCCAAAATCCCTGTAGATGTGACTGCAGCCATGAAATTAAAAGACGCTTAGTCCTTGGAAGAAAAGTTATGACCACCCTAGATAGCATATTCAAAAGCAGAGACATTACTGTGCCGACTAAGGTCCATCTAGTCAAGGCTATGGTTTTTCCTGTGGTCATGTATGGATGTGAGAGTTGGACTGTGAAGAAGGCTGAGCGCCAAAGAATTGATGCTTTTGAACTGTGGTGTTGGAGAAGACTCTTGAGAGTCCCTTGGACTGCAAGGAGATCCAACCAGTCCATTCTAAAGAAGATCAACCCTGGGATTTCTTTGGAAGGAATGATGCTAAAGCTGAAACTCCAGTACTTTGGCCACCTCATGTGATGAGTTGACTCATTGGAAAAGCCTCTGATGCTGGGAGGGACTGGGGGCAGGAGAAGGGGATGACAGAAGATGAAGTGTTTGGATGGCATCACCGACTTGATGGACGTGAGTCTGAGTGAACTCCAGGAGTTGGTGATGGACAGGGAGGCCTGGCGTGCTGTGATTCATGGGGTCACAAAGAGTCGGACACGAATGAGTGACTGAACTGAACTGAACTGTTTCCCTAGAACTTTGGATTCATGCCCAGCTCATCAGTATATACTCAACAAGTATTTGCTAAGTGAACACAAAGTCAAATGTACTATGCATTTGTGTGTGTAAGAATGCAACATAGTTGTTTTTAAACTTATTTAAATCTAATGAGAACCCTGTGGAGGTGATGATGTTATTGCCATTTTATAGAAGTGAAAACACGAGAGAAAAATGAACACTGAATAGTGTAGCTGAATGGATACTGCCCAGATAAAGCATTCAGATAACATGAATGCTAATCTTTACCCCATCAGTGAAGACCTCTGTGACACTTGCAATGTGAAATTGACATTTTATAGTCTGTAACTTCATTGGTAATCTGACCATAGAACCTTTCCTGTCCACATAGGCTTTTGTGAGGAGCAGATAAGAGATGCTATAAAGTTTTACCAATTTCAACAGCAGTGTATGACTTTATGTGCCATTATCACTGTGGTGATGGCAGCCATGAAACTAAAAGACGCTTACTCCTTGGAAGAAAAGTTATGACCAACCTAGATAGCATATTCAAAAACAGAGACATTACTTTGCCGACTAAGGTCCGTCTAGTCAAGGCTATAGTTTTTCCAGTAGTCATGTATGGATGTGAGAGTTGGACTGTGAAGAAGACTGAGCACTGAAGATTTGATGCTTTTAAACTATGGTGTTGGAGAAGACTCTTGAGAGTCCCTTGGATGGCAAGGAGATCCAACCAGTCCATTCTGAAGGAGATCAGCCCTGAGATTAAAGCTGAAACTCCAGTACTTTGGCTACCTCATGCGAAGATTTGACTCATTGGGAAAGACTTTGATGCTGGGAGGGATTGGGGGCAGGAGGAGAAGGAGACGGCAGAGGATGAGATGGCTGGATGGCATCACTGACTCAATGGACATGAATCTGAGTGACCTCTGGGAGTTGGTGATGGACAGGGAGGCCTGGTGTACTGTGATTCATGGTATCGCAAAGAGTCGGACATGACTGAGCGACTGAACTGAACTGAACTGATTAGTCTCAAAAACAAAAATATATTATATATAAATCTTTACACAAATGAACCCTCCTCTCACCCATTGTTGGACCCTCTCCCATACCCTGCTTTTGCTCTCTTCCATGGTTTCATGATTGACCCCTGCCTACTTGTTCCATTATCACCAAAGTGAAAATCCCTGCTTCAACACAATCTTTCATCACATCCCCCCAGACCATCAATTTCTCTGCCTCTGGATGAATAGTGTGTGCTCTGTAGGATTTGGATAATTAAAATACTACCAGTTGCAAATATATCTCCCTAGTGCCAGCACCTAACATCACCTGGTGATTTAGATTTTAATTACCTTATCTAAGATTGTCAGCCCAACGGGGAGATATTTTTTCAGCTCCTTTGTCTTGGAAAGATCCTAGAACTCTTTTTGCAATTTAGTAATAATTAAATCATAATAAGAGTCTTCCTGATGTCCATAGTATGAGATGAAGGATTTCAGTATACTTATGTGAGAAACACAGTAAAATATAAAACTCCTGCCTTGAAAAGTGAGAGGGTAACAGGCAAGTCTGGGGGTCCTCACGTAGAGGAAATAGACTCTAAGCATCAGACTTTTTTTCTCTCTCTTAATTGGCAGGAGGAAACAAACTACAAGTGTCAGACTGTTTTACCCCTTTCCTATACAAAATTAAAAGGAGGTGTCTTTTAAAATTCTGTTTTGTCATCTGGTTCCACCTGAACTTAACTTTTCTCAAACCTTGAGCTAACCAATGAGTTTTTCTTATGGAAATATTTTTCTTAAGCTATGTTAATGAGCCATGTATTTGCTTGGAAATCTGCCTTTCTTCAAGATTCCTGTCAATTGTTTTATGGCCCAGGATGACTCACCTGTGCCAATGTTATCTCAAAATTCATGATGTGGGTGAGGAGCCTGGTGCCACTCTCTGAGTTCTGAGACATTTCCTTTCTCTAATTAGCAGCTCCTGTTCTGTTCAGTTCAGTCACTCAGTTGTGCCCGACATTTTGCAACCCCATGGGCTGCAGAAAGCCAAGCTTCCCTGTCCGTCACCAACTCCCGCAGCTTGCTCAGACTCATGTCCATCTAGTTGGTGATGCCATCCAACCTCTGCTGTCCCTTATCCTACCTTCAGTCATTCCCAGTATCAGATTTTTTTCTAAGGAGTCAATTCTTTGCATCAGGTGGCCAAAGTATTGGAGTTTCAGCTTTAGCATCAGTCCTTCCAATGAATATTCAGGACTGATTTCCTTTAGAATTGACTGGTTTGATCTCCTTGCAGTCCAAGGGACTGCAGCTTGCTAATAGGTATGTGACTGCTTGCTAAAAACCAGTAAGGGTGCACTCTTTCTGCCCTCTTCTGATGTCTATGTTAGAAGCTTTCTCTATCTCTTTTATACTTTAATAAAACTTTATTATACAAAAGCTCTAAGCAATCAAGCCTCATCCCTGGCCCTGGATCGAATTCCTTTCCTCCAGAAGCCAAGAATCCTGGAGTCATTCATGGCTCATAGTGGCAACCTTTCAAAAGCTAGTAGAGTTTTTGTGAGGTTCAAAGGCTAATGCAGTTGAAATTACTGTGAAAACTTTGTAATCCACTTTAAATGTAAATGGAAATAATAAATAATAGTGAAATGTGTTCATAGTCATTACATATCCATGTCTAACCAGGCAAAGATGAATGATTGTCAAAAATGTTAAAAGAATTTTGCTTTCCTTTAAGGGAAATTGTTCTTTTGATATGTCCTGAGACACACCTATATTTCAGTTGCTAAACCTAAACTGATGAGGACTCTGCTAGAAGCTACAGTTGATGTCATGATTTTTTTTAAACTGAGATAGCCTGAGGGATATTGCAGGGTATTAATAGATACAGTTTCTTCATTTTTGATGGAATAAAGAATCTGCTTGATATAAAACTTCAATCACAAAACCTCCAGGCTGGAATAGCCCTCTAGAGACAATTCAGCTCTTTACCCTACTCGGCAGAAGAGTTTCAGTTTAGACTGTGCCTAAACAAAGAATAATCAGATGGTCTGGGCCATTGAAAAAGCATGTTACATATAATTATGTAATAAATCAAACTATATTAGTGAGATAGTAGAGAAATATACTGAAAGTGATTCACTCAATACTCAAGCATTACAGTTCAGGCCATCTTGGCTATCTTTGGAATTCTCTCACAAACACTATTGAGAGTTGTCATGCTCAGAAATTATCTTTCAGAACTTGGACTCTAGAGTTAAGGCTTCCTGGATTGGAGTCGCTGCTATTCCACTTAGTATCTGTGACTTTGTGCAATGTATATAACTTCTCTAAATCTCACTTTATCCACCTTTAAACTGGGGATATTAATTGCATTTATCTTATAGGATTGTTTTGAGGGTTAAATGAGTTAATATATTTGAAGTGCTTAGCAAATATTTAGTAGGTGATCAGAAATACTTGTTGAAGAAATGAATAAAATATGTGTTATTCTTATTGTAAGATTTTCTTTTTTTTTTTTTAATTGAAAAGAACAGTCTTATATGAGCTTCTTTATACTTGTTACCTGGCATGTGTTTAACTAGAGCCCATAACTAGAAGTGAAATTGTGGGGTATATTATGTTTATCTGCCCATTTGCTAGATAATTTCAATAATCTAAATTCCTATCAGTAGTATGTGAATTTGCCTTGCGTCACATCTTGTCATTTTTAATTGTAGGTTTGGAAAGGTATTTTATTGTGGTCTTTAATTTGCATTTTGCAATGGCTAGTGTTGTTAATTTGAACAGTTTATAAAAAGATATTTACTGAAATCTTCTGTGAAATATCTGTTTCTTAAGTACATCTGAAAACTTATATCAGGAGGAATTTAAATCATATTTATATTTAATATTCATTGAATTTGAAGAATGGAGTCTATCTTGTTGATACAGTAGTGAACGTAACAGAAAATTCTTGCCTGCAAAATCCTCATGGACAGAGGAGCCTGGTGGGCTACAATCCAAGGGGTCACAAAGAGTTGGATACAACTGTGTGACTAACACACACACACACACACACACACACACACACACATATACACATATACACATATACATATACATATATATACAAATACATAATGGTTTGTGGAAAAATAAGGTCCAGAAAAGTACATGCAATTTTTATTTAAATATTTTTAAACAAATCAGACAAAACCAATCAACATATATCTTTTTGGAGTAGGTAATACAAATACATTCAGACCATAAAGTGAATGAGCAAGTGCTTAACAAACTCAGGACAGCAGTTACTTCTGGATTGAAAGGAAAAATTGTGCAATTAAAAAGGCACACCAGAGGTTTTCAAATGTGCTACTGCTAATGTGTTATTTCTTAGGCTGAAGGGTGGGTACATAACTGTCCATGTATTCAAGTTATTTTTAAATTGTACATGTGCTATGTGTACCTTTTATGTCTTTGATATAGTCATAAATAAAATAAAAATATCAATAATGGATCCAAAAACACAGCAAATATCTGACTTGTTTTAAAAAGTAGTTTTGGGATATTTGCTGTGTATTGAAGCAAAACCAAATAATATCTTTACCTCACACAAAACATCAAAATAAGATGGGTTACACATCAAATCATAAGAAGGTTATAACTTTCAAGTTATTAGATTTAGACTTTTTACACTCCCAAAGATCCAACTAACACAAGAGGGAATCAGTAAGTATTAATGCATATTAGGTCAAAATAGACAAGCTTGCTATTTTAAAGGCAAAATGGTGTATGTGCCAAAGCGTAGCCTAGCCTATTTTTTTGCAGAAACAGGAAGTCATGCTTTGTGAAGAGAAAATGTACCTAAATGCTTTAGTACCTAAAGCAGATCAGCTGTTTATGCCGGCATGAAGTGCATAATGTATTTTAAACTTAGAATCATTCTGCTATACTGGATCATTCCTTACCACCCCAATAAAGGTAACAAATGAAAAAGAGAAAGCTATACAGGCTGACTCCTGAGATTCCATCTCTCTTAACCAGACCAAAAAAAACAAATGAAAAATAAAATCTGTTTCTGGTTTTTTATTTAAAATATTTAACCTTAAGGAATTGTGAGTTTTCATGTAACTAGATAGGAGAACCTATCAATTTAAGGCAACACAAGGAAATTTAGATAAGTTTGGGTGTAATTATCTCACTCAGAATACTTAACCGTAAGGTGTATTATTCTGTATATGTAGTATTACCATGAATTATATACCTGCACTAAGAGAAAAGCATATCTCTTATCCAAGGCTCTTTTTAGAAGGGAAATGCATTATAGATTTATACCTTTGTATGACTCAGCATAAAGGAAATATTTTCCTAGACTTGAAGCAAGAGGCAGTGCTTGATGTGATAGGAAATGTGAACTTAAGAAAATACAGGTTGATGATAGATATGACATGTCAACACGCTTGTAACCTTTCACTTCTGCACAATTATTATCTAGTTATTCTTTACATTTTCCAAAAGTCTTCTGATTAATCTAGGAATTTTAGAATTATTTTCAAAGTCAGTATTGAACTTTATTTATCACATGCAATACAAGTTTGAAATGTTCCCTCATGGGTTCATTAAATTCATCTGCAACTGCTTTCTGAATCTTTTTGTTGAAATATGTATAACATTTCAAAGTAAAGTCAAACTAGCAGAAACAGCAAAGTATAAAGTAGTGAAGTCCGGTTTTCTATAATTCAGTGAAGGTCAAGAAACCTTGGTTTCTTTCAAGATAACTCTTTGAGTTTAGAAATGTGGTGACATAATGCAAAACAGTTAATAACAGTCAGTTATTCAAGGAATGTCTAACACTGGGATTTTCCAGACAGGCACTGGGCAGTTTCCTCAGTATAATGTCTGGAAAATAGAACTTCAGGAGATTTCCAGTATGGAATGTTGTGTCATTTTGCACATGGATCACTTAAAGTGGTAAGAACATTGGTCTCAGTCATAAGAATGGAAAATGTTTCAAATCTCCAATTTTACACAAGACTATATGCTATTGACTGATAGGAAAAGTGGTATGGATTTGACCAAGGGTCAAGCAACTTTTTCTGTAAATGTCAAGATGACAAACCTGTCCAGCTTTGTGAGCTGTAAGGTCTCTGTCACAACTATTTAAATCTGTCAGTGCAGCACAAAACAGCCATAGTAAATATGAAAAGGATGGCTGTAGCTGTGGTTCAATAAAACTGTATTTAATAAAATAGGTGACTGGCCAGGTTTGGCCTATGTAGCATGATGTGCCAACCTCTGGACTGAATCATAAGAGTAAAAACCCAAACTTATAGTACCCAGACCCAGAAGAAGGTAGAATTCAATAAAAATAACAGGAGTAAAAAAATCATTAATGATTATATTCCAGTATCACGAATATAAAGAAGTAGTTTTACAAATCTGTACAATTCTCACTCTGGCATATGAAATTCAAGCCCCCAGCTAGGTATCATAAACATTTTAATCTCTTATTTATAATGCACGAAGAAAGGAAAATAAGCTCTAATATCCTGGGTCAAAGCTTGGCAGCCATATGAACATGTATTGTCTATTACTAAATGTTCATAATAAATAGCTGTAGAGATTTAGAGGCCCCAGTCAAAACAAAGAACAGAAAAGACTGAGGCTAATTAAATCATAAAGAAAAGTAAAAAATTATGCAGAGACTCATTATGTTGTGGTAAATCTATTCCACTGAAATTGAGAAAAGGAGTTCCAACACATGGATGGCTCATCCTTTACAATAGGCTCTATTTAGAAAGATTAAACCATGATCCTTATAATACCCTTTGTTATTTGTGAAAAGATCACATTTCAAAGCACAGAAGGGGACCTCAAAAGGTTGTATTGTTCAGCCTTTTATCTCCAGGCAGGATTAATTAGAGTAATACCTAGCATGTATCTAGTGCCTACTGTGTGCCAGGCATTTTCCACATAATGTCTTTCCAGTTCTCAAACCTTTCGAATCACCGCTCTGCTGCTTACTGTATTTGTGACTGTGGTCAATGGAATCAATCTATCTGAACTGCTGTTTCTGAACGGAATCCTATGGAGTCAGCCAGTCCCCACACTGCAGAAATCTGGGTAAAGAGGTTGGAGAAAAAAAATGTCATCTTTTTTTGAAAGGTTGTTTTCAGGGACTTACAAACCACATTAACTATCTGAACAAAAAATACACAGGGAAATATGCTAATACTAGAAAACCTGTTGAAATGCTGTACAAATCTTGTAGATATATCATTTTAGTACAACATTACAACAAGTAAATGCATGCCTGTCTTGGAATACCATGTGACATAGGGCCAATTTTGAGAGCTGACACCTCTTGCCTACAATGAAGACCAGAGAGAATAGGGAGAAAAAAAGAAGATAAATAGTATTTTCTTCCTCTTCTGCTTGACATAACAGGCTGTAGAAGTGCAAGGACCATGTTATCTCACATAACCTTTAAAATCTTTCACTGTTTTCTCTGGTCTTAAGTGTTCAGCATGCACTAATGAATGTCATACAAGGACTCAGCTCCTTCAGTATTTCCTCTCTAACATCACCCAAGTATTATCTTTATTTTGTATTCTCCTCTCCTCTCACCTATAATAAATATATGAACTGTACCATAGTATTGAGTATGTGAGTATTTATCACTTAGATATTTGCTCTAGTTTCATGTACTTCTGGTTTCATATCCCCAGTAATATGTTCCTACAAGACAGGGACCATGACTTCTGCTCCTTCTGGGTTCCCAGTGCTTGACTCTCTATTTGGCAAAAAGTTGGCATTCAAGTGAAGCTTCCATTATGTCTTTCATCTGTTCTAGGCCAGACATTGTATTAGGTGCTAGGAACATGATGTGATGCAGATATAGGCACAATTCTTGTTGTCATGGATAGTTCTTACATCCCAGTAGGGAGATGGGCATTAATTAAATAATCACAGATGAATTTAAAACTACAATGCGGAAGGGTTATGAAGCAGGGATGTTAAGGCCAGAAGATAATATGTCTCTGACCTTCAGGAGCTTCTAATCTAAGGCAGGTCAAAGGACAATCATGAGACACAGTGATAAGTTGAAGGCTGAGGAAAGCACGGGGTGCTGGCAGGTCCCAGAGGGAAGCCACCAAACACTCTGGTGGCCAGGGAAGGCTATCAGAGAAAGGAATGCTTTAGCTAACTTTGCAAAATATAAGCAGAAATGAACTACATGGAGTTGGAGAAAGAATGTCAGGCAGAGAGGAGAGCATGGGCCAAAAGGTGGAGCTCAGAGTTCACATGACTTGTGGGGGAAGTTGCTATCATTTCAGAGTTGTGAGTGGATGACCTGGAAGAATGGAGTTAGGAGAAGATGCTGCTAGAGAGAAAGTCAGAAAGCAGATTGAGTGGTGGAGTGGGGTAGGAGGGAGAGGAAGGGGAGTCCCCGCTATATCCCAAGGGTCTACAAAGAAAGAGGAAATTGTAGAGGCTTTAAAACAAATAAATGGTATAGTCTGTAATTTTGACTATTTAGATAAATTATGATACCAACTTCATGAAAATTTAATTTACAGTAAGAAATGCTTAATGTTGTAAAGTCTGTGAAGAAGCAGTTGCAGTGTCCCAAACAAAAATCATGAGGACTGTTAAGTGGCAGATGCAGTAGAAATATAAAATCTGTGCAATATGATGATACAAACTACTGAGAGAGGTCATATGTACAGGATTTTGTGATAGATTGCTTGGGTGACATAGGGGAGAGAGAGAGAGGAGAAAGCAAGGGGGAGGGGAGACAGGAAGAAGGAAAGGGAGCGGGAAAGGGTAAGGAAAAGTAGGAGGAAAAGTTCAACAACAACAGGATGGCTAATGGTGTTCCTGAGAAACAACACTGGATGAAGTTCCAGAAAAGGTAAGCTCAGGCTTTGAAAAGAGAACATCTTGACTTACAGTCCAGCTGATCCAATTATTTTCTGTGTGAACTTGGGTAAAACATTTAATGTACCTTTGCCTCAGTTTTCTTATCTCTAAAAGGGAGGTAATAGTGTCTTGTGTGTCTAACTTCCTTCACTAGATTTTGAGCCATCTGAAGGATAATCTCTCATTTTATTCCTCCGTATGTCCCTAGTGTTAAGCACAGTGCTGGTATGTAATAGAAAGCTGGTTGAAAAAAATGAATTATGTTCACTTTATATCAATAGACTAAATTGACTCTAGGACATGATTTTCTAAAGAAAAAATGAATAGCACTATTATTTATACATTTCCTAATGCCTACAAAACAAAATGGGTTAAAGAAGGAGTCCAAAACTAGAGGGACAATATGTCATGCATTATATTGATATTTTATTCTCACTTATTCATCCTCCTGGGCTTTGGGGATGTGCTGTCCTGTTGTAATAAGTTTCAGAAGATTTTGATTTAAAAAATCATCAACCAGATGAAAACTAGCATATGAACAACTTATTTGAATTTGACAGACACTCTATCAAGAACCATTTAATAGGTATACTCACCAGTGACCTTTCAGACTCAAGGAAGGTAATATTTCTTCCCTTAGTGACAAAATTATACCCGAAGAATAGCTTACTCACTGGTGGTTTCTGTTAATATCACTATTTTTCATGCCCTCTATTAAATTTTGATATCCCTATGGCCAGGATCCATGTCTTATTCATCTTTATATCCTGATCACCTAACACAATAACTGACAGCTAGCAGGTTCTTGGTAAATGTTCATTGAATTAATTATTAGTTTTAAACCACTTATTAGGTATGTGAATTTCATGCAAAGGGAAGAAATTACGTAATTTAAAATGGTAGCCTTAGTTTAGAATACCATCTAGTCAGTAGTATAGAAGAGAAAGCCGTGAGGTTGTTAACCTCGAGGTTACAAAAACAAACAAACAAACAAACAAACAAACACCATGTTCACTCAAGTGCCTGTGTGGGCTTATAGCACAATGGAGAAGGCCAAAGAACTACTGGTGAAAATTGATTTAAAAATGCTTATACAGTGACATATCTATGCAACACTCTTAGAAGAGACCTTATAACTAATACATTCTGACCGACAACTCTGGCTTGAGCTGTGTGGTAATGGTGTGTGGAGTTGTTGAAATAATTCTAGTTTTCAAAAGGAAGCTCATGTGATTAGTTGATTATATTCTTTAAAAATACATTAGAATGAATATAATAATGATCTGAATGAATCTGGCATGAGTTTGGCTCATTTAGCTGAGTTTATGAAAAAATGAGTTCTATAATAATCGGTGTTTAAATATGATACTGAGATATCTTGCAGGGGGATGAGGATGGTTGGAGGGAGGCACAAGAGGGAGGGAATAAATGTATACATACGGTTGATTCACACTGTCATACAGCAGAAACTAACACAACATTATAAAGAAATTTAAAAATCTAACTGATACTGGTTGAATGAGGAAGACTTTTTAAAACTCACTTTTAACATTTTAGTTTTAAATTAATATACAATAAAAATATTTTTGATATATACTTCAATAGATTTTAAAGTACATATAGATTTGTGCAGAGAGGTCTGACAGAACGCGGTCCACTAGAGAAGGGAATGGCAAGCCACTTCAGTATTCTTGACTTGAGAACCCCATGAACAATATGAAAAGGCAAAATGATAGGATAC
>SJYC01025783.1:0-12887 GCA_006408675.1 Madoqua kirkii | reverse complement strand
TATTGATGGAGATCAGAAATGAAAATGTTAACACTTCTTGTTTGATTACATAACATTGTGATAAGTAAGTTTGAAGGAATTAAAGGGACAACATTCCTGAGTTTATCTGTGAAACTCTGGACTTAAACAGTGTCATTTCAGGACCCAGGTGACAAAATGACATGGCGTGGGTAAATCTTCCCAGCTGTGCAGAGAATCAAGATCACCCAGACTTCTTGTGAACTCTGAGATAAAACACTCTTGGTATAGGTGACATCTCTAGAAAGACACTATGATCCTGGCAGTACTGAGTTTCTTGAGATGATGTCCTAAAATAGTAGCCACTGGCTAAGAAGCGGGAGAACAGAAAAGGAAGAACAATGCAGATAAGTTGTGAACATATACATGATATTTCTTTGTAGTTCACATGAACAATGGGCTTTCCTTTCTTTCTTTGGGGGATTCCTCCCCTTGGTGTCAGTAGAATATTGAGGTCTTGTAAATTAAGCATTAAATTTTAATAAGAAAAGAAAGCCAGTGTGACCTTATTTTATGCTCACAGCCTAGTGAAGCTTAGATATACAAACTGCAGACATAAAACAAATCTAGTGAATGTACATGGAGAAACTGTATTGATTGAAACCTCTCTACCCCTAATATCTACACCCTAACTTCCAAACAAATAAAGTAATAACTGCACAATACTTTATGGGCTTTTCACAGAATAATTAAAATCTATCCACCATAAACAATATTGTTTACAAGACACTAACTAGAAAGATGGTATAGGATGATTCTGAAATTGCCTAGTCTATAAGAAATTCATGTGAACAAGTTTTGGATTTAACAGTGTGATTTAAAAAATCTTGCTTTTGATTTAACCAATGGACTCTCAATAAAGTCTTAGTATGCATCGGGCATTGTCCTTGAGGAGCTGCTGATGCCCAAACATTGAGAGCCATGAGAAAAAATATGTAGTCATCACTGATCAAACACCACTGCCACGTCAGAATAATACATAAGCACCTCCTACCACCACTACTGAGCAACATGGATCACACAAGGGAGAAAGGCAGACAAAGGGAGGGAAAGTAAACCACAAAGGGCTGAGAGTTTACCTCAAATAATTAAGCCATGAATAGACAGTGGCAAGATTATATAACTTGAGTTTGGCTTTCAAATTACTGAATTATACTGAATATTCTAGGAACGAATAGCTCTGTCCATTTGCTCTATGCAGATGTGAATTTTGAAAGCCAAAACGAGTTGCATTATATGTATATGTAAGTTACATGCCCTGGTTTGTGATTATTCAATTTATTTCTAGCCAAATTGCATCTAAAAAAAAGTTATCTAACCTATTTAATCAATTTATTTCTAATAGGGTGTGTCTAAATTAGTAGATTATTCACATGGAATGCACACAAGTAGAATACTACTCAATTATTATACTACCCTGAAAATCCAGGCATCACAATGAAGTGGAGATGTTGGTCACAGGAGACAAACTTGCAACTAGAAGATGCATAAGTTCTGGAGATCTAACATACAGTACTGTGATCATAGTCAACAATACTGTGTTATATGATTCAAAACTGCTGAGACTAGATGTTAATGTTCTCGCCACAAAAATGAAGTTATAACTATGTGATGTAACAGGTATTAACTAATGCTGCAGTGGTAATCACATGGCAATATAAAAATGTATGAAATCAATGTATAACTTAAATTTATACAATGTTATCAGCCAATTATATATCAATTTTTAAAAAATAGAATAGAGGCAGGAGTTTCTGTATCTACTCAGGTTTTGACTCCACTCACCTCAGAAGCTCTGGGGTTTCACCCAGGCTGATCTAATTTCTACACCTCCATAGAAAAGGCTAATGAGGAATATTTGGATAGCCATGTTTTTTTGGACCAGCATTACATTAAGCACCTAAAATTTATTGTTGAATCTGAATGGTTCAACTCATCCACCCTGGATCCTCAGACTAAAGAGGATCATTCAAGCCCACATCAGATCATGGCTAAAAGCATGAAGAAATATTCCTTTAGTATGCTGACATAACTGAAAAGGCCTTGTGTAAGTGATATCCTTCCCAGGGACCTGAGACAGTAAAAAGAAACCCGCCTGCATATGCAGGAGACATAAAAGATGCAGGTTCAATTCCTACATCAGGAATATCCTTTGGAGGAAGGTGTGACAATCCACTCCAGTATTCTTGCCTAGGAAATCCCATGGACAGAGGAGCCTGGCAGGCTACAGTCTGTAGGGTCACAATGAGTTGGACACAATTGAAGTGACTGGCTAATGAGGAATATTTGGATAGCCATGTTTTTTTGGACCAGCATTACATTAAGCACCTAAAATTTATTGTTGAATCTGAATGGTTCAACTCATCCACCCTGGATCCTCAGACTAAAGAGGATCATTCAAGCCCACATCAGATCATGGCTAAAAGCATGAAGAAATATTCCTTTAGTATGCTGACATAACTGAAAAGGCCTTGTGTAAGTGATATCCTTCCCAGGGACCTGAGACAGTAAAAAGAAACCCGCCTGCATATGCAGGAGACATAAAAGATGCAGGTTCAATTCCTACATCAGGAATATCCTTTGGAGGAAGGTGTGACAATCCACTCCAGTATTCTTGCCTAGGAAATCCCATGGACAGAGGAGCCTGGCAGGCTACAGTCTGTAGGGTCACAATGAGTTGGACACAATTGAAGTGACTTAGCATGCAAGACGGAGAAGGAAGTGGCACCCCACTCCAGTACTCTTGCCTGGAAAATCCCATGGATGGAGGAGCCTGGTAGGCTGCAGACCATGGGGTCGCTAAGAGTCAGAAATGACTTAGCAACTTCATTTTTACTTTTCACTTTCATGCACTGGAGAAGGAAATGGCAATCCACTCCAGTGCTCTTGCCTGCAGAATCCCAGGGATGGGGGAACCTGGTGGGCTGCCCTCTATGGGGTCGCAAAGAGTTGGACACAACTGAAGTGCCTTAGCAGCAGCAGCAGCAGCAGCATGCAAAAGTTATTTCAAGAAACAACCAATGGAAACACACAGATCGATTTCAGATTCCTGCAGAATCATGGGTTGTTGGTCAAAGGTCACATTATCAGCAGAAAACTTATCCAGCACAGTTCGTAAAATTACATCAATGGTGATAAAGGGGTAGGGACAGTGGTGATTGGCAATGCTTAGTCACAATTAGTCTCTGGTGGTTCAGCCTATAGACACTACACCATACATCAGTTCTTTGCAATGTGCATGAAAGTCAGCTGCAGTCATGTGACACGTGGATTGTAATTCAGTCCATCTGAGGTGGGGCTGAGGCTCTGCATTTCCAACAAGCTCCCCTAACACACTGAAAGCCAATGGTCTACAGGCCAGGCTACACTTGACATAACAAGCTTATAGACCTCATCAACACAGGTTTAAACAGGAAAAAAAATATAGCTGACTTACCTGGATCCAAGTCATCATACATGTAGGTGGCATTAGAAACTTCCAGCTAAGATGCATGATCTTACCAGAGAAGTAATCAATCACCAAGGCAGCAATGAGTCTCAGAGCACGAGGGAGATAGAACTGGGGTTGAGGGGCCTGGAAACTTGTATAGAAAACAAGAGCAGGGAAGAGTGGGTATCAGTCATAGCAACAACATTGTTCAATAAATAAATAATCCTTTTCTGTTTGAAAAGCAGAGAAGGTAGACTGGTGGACTTGAAGTCTGGCCCTGGAATGTCTGACCAAGGATGCTAGACTCACTGGCACAGAGAAGGCAAACTGTAAATCTTAACAACAAGCTATGGAATGAAATGAGCACAGGCAAACCAAAAATGCCAGAGTGAGCACAGGGTCATGCATGTCCAGAAGACAACCAGAGGATTCCCCAATGTGTTCATCTTTAGCTTCCAGAAGGTTCCAAGCAGGGGAAATCCAAGTGTCCTAGTCCCAAAGGAAATAGCGTGTCCAGCAAGGAATCCAGGAAGTGATAAGGAATCTATGGGAGCTGGAAAACTCATCATGGGCTCAGCTTTGCTACCCACATCAAATTTGTTGTAAAGTTACACTGCCCTACTGAACCAATGAAAGGCCTGCATTTCTCCCTATGTGTGTGGTGCAGAATAAATAGGCATGAATTAAGTTTTCCAGCTGTAAGTTGGACTATAAAGAAAACTGAGCTCCAAAGAATTAATGCTTTTGAACTGTGGTGTTGGAAAAACTCTTGAGAGTCCCTTGGACTGCAAATATATCAAATCAGTCAAGCCTAAAGGAATCAGTCCAAATATTTATTGGAAGGACTGATGCTGAAGCTGAAACTCCATGCTTTGCCACCTGATGTGAAAAACTGACTCACTGAAAAGACCCTGATGCTAGGAAAGATTGAAGGAGGGAGGAGAAGGGAAGGACAGAGGATGAGACGGTTGGATGGCATCAACGACTTAATGGGCATGAGTTTGAGTAAGCTCCAGGTGTGGATGATGGACAGGAAAGCCTGGTGTGCTGCAGCCCATGGGGTCATAAAGAGTCAGACATGACTGAGCGACTGAACTGAACTGAGATGAGACAACTAGCCAGTAGCGCACTGCATGAGGCCTGCTGGTAAAGGCCTGAGTCTCCAAGTGAGGTCCCAGATCAGCAATACCAGCATCACCTGGCATCCTGTTAGGCCCTGTAAATTCTCAGCCCTACTTGCTCCAAACCTACCAATCAGAAGCTGTGGAGAGATGCCTGCAGCCTGTGTTTCTACAAGCCCTCCAGGTGATCCTGACACAAGCTAACTACAGTAGAGTCTATTGAAAGTATGATGGAGAGACAAGGCCAGCTGGGCAAAGGACAGTCGTTATCAGTGGCCTTGATAAGGGTACTTTTAAAGAGCTGCTGCTGCTGCTGCTGCTAAGTCACTTCAGTCATGTCCGACTCTGTGCCACCCCATAGATGGCAGCCCATCAGGCTCCCCCGTCCCTGGGATTCTCCAGGCAAGAACACTGGAGTGGGTTGCCATGTCCTTCTCCAACACATGAAAGTGAAAAGTGAAAGTGAAGTCTCTCAGTCGTGTCTGACTCTTTGGGATCCCATAGACTGCAGCCTACCAAGCTCCTCTGTCCATGGGATTTTCCAGGCAAGAGTACTGGAGTGGGGTGCCATTGCCTTCTCCATTTTAAAGAGCTAGTGAAGAACAAAACCTATTTATAGAGAGAAGAAAACCCAGTAGAGATGATGTAAAATAGTAATAAATAAAAAATGGTCAGTGATCAACAAAGTGGGCAATTATATTTCATGGTAGAGTTTTTATCAATGTTGAGGAATCATGTATAGGACAATGGTGTTTGATGCTGATAATGAGAAACATCATGAGTGCCAAGCGGAGTCAAGTCAGAGTATATGTTTGTAAATCATCTCAAGATGTACAATGTTTTGAAGAGACTCACCAAAAATGAGCGACATTTTGGGCCTGTGCTTGTGAAGAGATCTCAAAAGGAAAAAACAAACTTTAGAAACGCAACCATGGCAGTCTAATGGGATCAGTTTGACAAGAACATTGAGAAAGAATGTTGCTTTTTAACTATGAAAACAAGTGTAAGACACAAGCCCCCCACCACAACACATAGTGGCATTAATTACAGGCCACCTTGCTTTATGGTGTTTCACAGACACTGTGTTTTTTAATAAATTAAACATTTGTGGCACCTCTACATCAAGCAACTCTATTGGCGCCATTTTCTAACAGCATTTGCTAACTTCGTGTCTCTGGGTCGTGTTTTGGGAATTCTGACACTACCTCAAGTTTTTCATTTTGATGACATGTTTCATGGTTATCAATGGTCTTTGATGTGACTATCGCAAAAAGATTGCAACTCGCTGACAGCCCACTGTTGGTGAGCATTTTTCAGCAGTAAAGTAAATATTAACTCAAAAAAAGAAGAAAGAAGCAATCTGTAAAGGCTAATGTATGAATCCAACTATGACATTCTTGAAAAGGCAAAATTATGAGGCCAGGAAAAGATCAGTGGTTGCCAAGTGTTATGGAGTAGGAAGGCATAAGTAGGCAAAGAACACAGGATTTTGAAGACAGCATACGATACTGTAATGAAGGCTATATGTCATACATTTCTCCAAAACCCTAGAATTACAAGAATGAACCCTAATGTAAACAGTGAACTTTGAATGACTGTGGTGTGTCTGTGTAGGTTCATTGATTGTAACAAATGTACCACTCCAGGGGGATGTTGAGAGAAGTTATGCATGTGTCATGGCAGGAGGTATATGGAGAATCTTTATATCTTCCTCTCAATTTAATATAAAACTACTCTAAAATAGAGTCTTTTTAAAAATGGATGTGATGTTACCCAAGAGAGGCTGTATTTCAGCCCATAAAAGCAATATATTTCTTAGTCTATATTAAATTTTAATCTTGTGAATTTGTATAATACTCATAACACAAGTTTGCAAATCATCCTATAGTTAATTTGGATTTAAAACTACCAGTTCCAAATGATGGGCCCCACCAGACTGCTAAGAGCAAAAAGACATATAAATGTGAACTGTGTTTTTACCTGACAAGGGGCAAGAGAGTCTCTCAAAGAAACAGACAAACAATGACAAAAATGCACACTGATGACAGATGACATCCCAGGAAAAAACTGTGCTGATCAATAGTTACATATATAGCAATTTCAAATGCATTTCCCACCAGAGATCAATCCAGAGCAGGTCAGGTTATACTTTCCTATCAATGATTGACAGTGTAAAGTTATTTAAATCACTGTATATCTTTATTAGGCAAGTGCATTTTTTAAGTGAGAAGAAAATGAGGTCTGTAGAGTCACCTGTAACAATTTGTAATGCATGGAATTATGAGCCACATAAACTCAACATGAATATTTATTTTGTAAACATCTGCCTGAATACAAAATACATGGCTTAAGCAAACTCAATATGAAAGCTATTGCAATTAAAACCAAAGCATTTAAGAACATTGTCTTGAAAGCAACAGATTTTATTTGCAGACAGCTGATGGGTTAAAACATAGCATATGATAAGTGACAAAAAAAAAACCAACAAAATAAATAGCTTGTTGACATTAGAAAATATTAATGCTATTAGAACTTTATAGCACATTCTCACCTGCATAGTAGTACTTCAACCAGCACTTAGGACAAATATATATTTAATTGAGAAAAAAAATTAAAGAAACAGACTGGGGAGTTGTTTCAAAGAGCAAATTGTCAGGCCCATTTCGACATTAACTCCATTCCCAAATTGTTTTTTAATTTATAAAACTTAACTTTTTCCATTCAAGAATTTCTATTTCTCCAGGTCATTATAAATCTAAAACATTTAATCTTATGATTTACTACATATTTTACGAAAATTTAAAAAGAAAAGGAATAAAATATCCCCTCACAGCACTGTCAACACAAAATAAGATATGTAGTTTCTATAGAAACCTGAACTGCACTAAGTAATAAGAATTCTAAAAGGACAAACAAACTCAGATTAAATATTATTTCTCCAACCTGCATCTGTAATAATGCATTCACACACATATCTGTGTACACACACACATGCACATATCTGTAGAAGGGTAGACTATGTAAAAGATATGAAAAACCTTATAACAAGTAGCAAGAGTACTAGATCGTATTAAGTATGCCCTTGCTTTATGATAATTTCTGGTAGTCTTAGAGGAAAATCTGAGGCTTCAAAAGGAAAATGTATCCAATACACAGAGTTGTCCTATGAAGGTTATTTATAAAACATGTTCTCATCATTTTTTTCTGGTAGAGTTACTTATAATCCAGCATGTATTTTATTTCCTTCAGTAAGATTTCTGAATATCTGAACCAGGAGAACATCTGTAGAAAGCAATGAATGAGGCTGATTGACATTCACTGTCATTCTTCCAGCACCAAGAGACATAAACACTAGATAGAATGAAAATAATTTTATAGCTAGAATCCTGGTAAGCAAAGCAAACATGCTCACTGTAATTTTCTTCCTGAAATATTTACACCCAGTAAGGAAAAAAAAGAGAGATTATTAGTGAGCCTGAAGAGAGAAGTAGGATGCTCATATCCTTGGTGCCAATACCTATGCTTTATAAGTACTGTGCATCTCTTACAAAAGGGTTTCTAGGAATCTCTCCAAGTATATATTCTTTAAATAATCAAAAGAGTTTGCAGAGATAGTTTCAAATAAAAGTGGCATGTTCTTGGAATTCCACTAAGCAAGAACTTGGAATATCTTTGTTTTTTTTTTTAATTATTTTTTTAATTTAAAAATGGTGAAATAAGCATTTTTATATGAAGTCCAAATTAGAAACTAAACCCCAAAGCACAAGGCCTATTTTCAGCTTCATCAGCTATAGAACGGAAGTTAAACTCCCATTATGAATAAGGGCTATGGAACTAATTCACCATGCAGACCACTGAAAACTGCCTCTGGTGTTAGGAAGTAGCTTTGGTGTTAGGAAATAGCCTTTGAGTCACATATAACTGCAATGCTTTATTTCTCAATGCAATCTAATTTTATATTATAACAAAGCATCCACATATTTAAAAAAAAATTATCTAAGGGCATAGCTGCTCCAGTGTTTTTTAAAAATGAACCACCTGTTAGAAAAGATAGGTGAGGAGAGGCTGAACAGCTTCCCTTCAGAAGCTGTAAATTTCTTTTAGGTAATATAAGATCAATTAAATGAAAAGACTTTTTTTCCTGACTCTTATGTGTCACTCTTAATTTTTATAAAATAATTTATCTACAATAATAAGCCCACTGAAACTGTACATTTCAATATTTTGTCAACTGTAGACACTTATAAAATGATAACATTATCAAATAGAAAATTCCCTTCACCCCAGAAAGTTCCCTCATGCCTGACTGAATTCTATCTCCACCATCTCCAGCCTTGGGCAAACACAAGTCTGCTTTATTGTGCTATAGCCTGGTTTTGTCTCTTCTAGAATGTCACACAAATGTGATGATAAAGTATGTATTCTTTTGTGTCTGGCTTCTTTCACACAGCAGTTTTTGGAGATTCATCAATGTAGCTGTACATATCAGTATTGTGTCCTATTTTTTTGGATATTAACCCCTTATCAGTCATATCATTTCCAAATATTTTCTCCCATTCAATATGTTGTCTTTTTGTTTTGTCAAGTTTCTTATGCTATGCAGAAGCTTTTAAGTTTAATTAGGTCTTGGTCATTTATTTTTGCTCACCTCTTTTGCCTTAGGAAGACAGATCCAAAAAGATATTGTTATAAATTTATGTCAAAGAGTTTTCTATGTTCTCTTCTAGCAGTTTTATGTCTTTAATCCATTTTATTTTGTATATGGTGTGAGAAAATGTTCTAAGTTCATTCTTATGGGCATCCTTGTCTTGTTCCTGAGTTTAGATGAATGTCTTTGAGTTTAATGGCAACCCACTCCAGTGTTCTTGCCTGGAGAATCACAGGGATGGAGGAGCCTGGAGGGCTGCTGTCTATGGGGTCGCACAGAGTAGGACACGACTGAAGTAACTTAGCAGCAGCAGCAGCATAATGTTATCTATGAGTTTTTCCAAAAATTACCATTGTTATGCTGAGATATAGTCTCTGTATAACAACTTTAATGAGAATTTTTATCTTGAATTGATGTAAGTGCAGTGTTACTATTATTGTATTATTATCAATTTCTTCCTTTATATCTATAAATATTTGCTTTACATATTTAGGTGCTTCTATTTTGGGTGCATATATGTTAACAAGTATAATATCTTCTTTTTGTGTTGATTCCTATATTACTACATCTCGATCTTCATTGTTAGAAACTTTGTTTTAAAGTCTGTTTTCTCTGATATCAGTATAGCGACCTCCAAATTCCTTATTATTTTCACTTGTTTGAAATATCCTTTTCTATGTCCTCACTTTCTTTTCTGTATGTGCCTCTGCTCTGAAGTGAGTCTCTTATAAGCAGCATATATACAGGTCTTATATTGGCATATATTCAGCCACTCTATGTACTTTGATTGGAACATTTAATCGATTGACATTTAACAAGTCTCTTCAATAGATGGTGCTGAGAAAACTGGAAAAATACATGTAAATACTGAAATTAGAACATTCTTTAACACCACAAGCAAAAATAAATTTAAAATTGTTAAAGACCCAAATGTGAGATAAGATACTATAAAACTCTTCAAGGAAAAAAATAGAACACTCTGACATAAATTGCTGCAATACCTTTTTTGATCTCTCTCCTAGAGTAATGGAAATAAAAACAAAAATAAACAAATTAGAACTAATTAAATTCAAACACTGTTGCACAGCAAAGGAAATCATAAACAAAATGAAAAGAAAACCCACAGAATGGGAGAGAATACTAGCAAATGATGTAACCAACAAGAGATTAGCCTATGAAATTTACAAACAGCTCATGCAGCTTAATATCATAAAAACAAACAACTCAGTTAAAAAATGGGCAAGAGATCTAAATAAACATTTATCCAAAAAAGACATACAGATGGCCAAGAAGCACATGAAAAGATGTTCAACATTACTAATTAGAGAAATGCAAGTCAGAACTACAATGAGGTGTCATCTCACACTAGTCAAAATGACTATCATAAAAAAATTCACAAACAACAGTTGTGAAAGTGTACATGAGTCTCTTTCAGTCATGGTTTTCTCAGGGTGTATGCCCAGTACTGAGATTGCCAGGTCATATGGTAGTTCTGCTGCTGCTAAGTCACTTCAGTCATGTCTGACTCTGTGCAACCCCATAGACAGCAGCCCACCAGGCTACTCCATCCCTGGGATTCTCCAGGCAAGAGTACTGGAGTGGGTTTCCATTGCCTTCTCCATATGATAGTTCTAGTCCTAGGTTTTTTGGAACCTCCATACAGTTTTCCATAGTGGTCGTATCAATTTACATTCCCATCAACAGTGTTGGAGGGTTCTCTTTTCACCACATCCTCTCCAGCATTTATAGTTCTTAGATTCTCACTTCTTGCTATAACCTTTTCCTTTCCACTTAAGGAAGAATCTTTAACATTTCTTTTAGGATTGATTTATTATTGATGAATGCTTTTAGTTTCTGCTTGACTGAGAAATTATTTTTTCTCTTTCAATTCTGTATGGACTGGTTAGATTTTCATTAGTTGCAGGTTCTTTCCCTGTCAGCGCTTTGAATTTATCATGCCACTCCCTCTGACCTGCAAAATTTCTGCAGAAAAATGAGGTCATAGCCTTATGGGTTTCCCTTGTTTATGATTCTTTGCTTATCTCTTGCTGCCTTTGGAATTCTCTCTTTAACTTTTGCCACATTAATTATGATATGTATTTGTGTGGGTCTGTTTGAGTTCATGTTGTCTGGGACCCTCTCTCCTTCTTTAACTTTCATATCTGTTTCCTGCTATAGGTTTGGGAAATTTCTAGTCATTATTTTTTCAGATACATTTTCAACCCTTTTGTCTCTTCTGCTTCTGTGACCCCTAAAATGCAAATGCTTGATGTTGTCTCTGAGGTCCCTTAAACTACTCTCATTTTTCAAAGTTTGTGTTTTTTGCTCTTATTTGGGTGATTTTAATTATTCTATATTTCCTATTACTTATGTGTTCTTCTGTATCACCTAGTATGCTATTAATTCTTTCTATTATGTTTTCATTTCTGCTATTTTTTTCACTTCTGACAGTTTTTTTTTAATATTTTCTAGTTCCTTGTTAAAATTTCCACTGCACTCATCTAGTCTTTTCCTTAATTCAGTTAACATTACTAATGTTTCAAATTCTTTATCTGGTAAATTGCTTATTTCTGTTTTATTACTTTTTTCCCCAAGTGTTTTCATCTTGTTCCTGCAATTGACACAAACTCCTCCTTCTCCTCATTTATCTTAACTTTCTCTCTGAAATTACAAGAAACAGTAATCTACTGCATCTTGAAAGGGTGTCCTTGTGTGGGCACATCCCTATACAGTTCATACTTGTCCAGTGGCTTTGGTGGGAGAGCTGGATTTAATATGAATACAAGTTGCATCTTTCCTCAGGGTTTGCTGGCAGCTTTCACCTTGGTAGAGGCTGAGTTGGATATGGAGGGGAGGGGCTAGAACCAGCTGGGCTCCAGTGCTTCCCTATGTTCAGTGGCTGTCACCACCTTACTAGGGAGTAGGGGCAAGTCCCACGTTACTGGACAGAAACCCCAAGTTTAAGTCCAAGCTGACTCTCTTCCCTTAGAGTGTTTGCTCCTCACTCCCAGCACCAGAACTCTCGTCCTAGAATTCAACAGTGCTGAAGCAAATGGTGCCATTGTAAGTAGTTGGCATGTGTTGGGTCACAGGTTGCCAACACTGTTTTTTTTTTAAATTCACCTTTCCTCTAGTGTTTTAAGATGCCATACTAGTCATATATATTGACTTTGCATGTGTGTTTGGGTCACCTTCTGGACATTTTATTCCATCACACTATTTTTTATATCAGCACTATTCTGTTTTATTAAATGGCACTTTACAGTATGTTTTAATATCTAATAGGGTTAATCCATTCCAGTAGTTTTCCTTTCTATGTTTTATCCTAGTTCAACTTGCATAACTGTTTTCTATAAAATTTTATTATGACTCGTCATTAGTATCAACTTACCAAGCTGCTGTTCTCAGACACTCAGTTGTGTCTAACTCTTTGCAATCCTATGGACTTGCCAGCCTAGCTCACCAGGCACCTCTGTCCATGGATTTCTCTTGGAAAGAAGGCGGAGTAGGATGCTATTTGCTCCTCCAGAGGATCTTCCTGACCCAGGGATCAAATCTGTGTCTCCTACATTGGCAGGTGAATACTTTACTAATAGGACTACCTGGGAAGCCCTACCAAGCTCTATATAAGTATATGTAAGTCTTTTATTAGGATCACATTACATTTATA
>SJYC01025782.1:0-10806 GCA_006408675.1 Madoqua kirkii | reverse complement strand
CTATATGTTTTAGATTCTTTACTATTTATTAAAAATTCCTTTGCAACATAGTAGACAATAAATATTCATCAATATTTCATATGTGTTTGAAAAGAATGCATTCTATATATGATGCTTACAACAAACTTGCTAATTCTGTGATTCATCTTCAACAGCCTCAGTAATTTTGCACCTTTCTGATTTGTCAGTTTCTGAGAGATGTTAAGACTTCCCTCAGTCATTGTGGATTTTTTCATTTCCATTGAAATAAATGGGTAGTTGGTCCATGTCTTGCTGTTTTGCCTGTGAAGTGATTTACTTGGTTGAAGGCAAACTGTGTGAGCTATTATCATTGTCTAAGGTGCCTCATATGTTCCATACTATGGGTTAAACTGTGTCTCCCAAAAATGCATTTGTCAAAGTCACAAAGCTTATTCATCTCTGAAGGTGAAATCAAACATGACAACACCTTGATTATGGAATTCTAGTTTCCAGAACTGTGAGAAAATACAATTTTGTTGTTAAAGTCATCTAGTCTTTTATTATGACAGCTCTACAAACCAGTGTAAAGTTTCAGAGGAAGAATGAGTGTGGATGGTAAATCCAAATCAAGATCTTTATTTATGGACAAAGTCTTGTCCCCTCCACAGTAGAAGAAGTACAATACATCAGTCTTTAACCTATGACCAGGTAGTTTGTTAATTCCTAATCAGGTAACCAAGAGTGGTTGTTCCTGCTGGAATATTGGTTAATCTATGGTGGTATGTACTATGTCTGCTTAGGTGAAAGATATCCCATGTTGTTAAGATTATATTTATCCTTTAATCTAACAAGTATTGATACTTTTCATGTGAGACCACCGAATTAGATAAGAAAAACACATGAAACATTAACAAAAATCATTAATATCCCAAAGGAATTCTCAGTATTTTATTTTCTTAGAAGGAAAGATGATCTCTTCTAAGATTCTATATTAATTGCAAAGTAGCAGACATTGTTCTTGTTAGGTAATTAGGAACTTGGAAGGAACAAATGGGTGGATTAAAGATAAAAAAAAATGCTGAGAAACAGATATGCAAACGACCATCAAGTAATATGTCCAGAGCCTAAGAAAATTCTTTTCTAATATGTTCTGCTGGTTAGACTGCTCTCCTTCCTATCCCCTGGGATTTACGTGTTCTATTGTCCTTCAGGATAATTTCAAGGTGGGGCTGTAACTTCCTAGAGTTCAGTTTTGAATAATGCTGGAATATTGCACAAACATATCTCTGAACCAGGCTCAAATGTTTATTTTTAATTCTCATTGGTAATTACCAGTAATAACTGGTAATATGAAAATCTTCATGAGACCAAAATGTCAGTTAGGGGAGAGACATAATTGCAGTGTAAGTAAGGTTAGGAATCAGATATCAAATTGCCAATATCCACTGGATCATTGAAAAAGGAAGAGAGTTCCAGAAAAACATCTACTTCTGCTTTATGAACTATGCCAAAGCATTTGACTCTGTAGACCACAACAAATACTGGAAAATTATTAAAGAGATGGGAATACCAGACCAGCCTTTTGAGAAATCTGTATGCAGGTCAGGAAGCAACAGTTAGAACTGGACATGGAACAACAGACTGATTCCAAATTGGGGTTCCAAATTGGAGTACGTTAAGGCTGTATATTGTCACCCTGCTTATTTAACTTATATGCAGAGTACATCATGAGAAATGCTGGGCTGGATGAAGCGCAAGTTGGAATCAAGATTGCCAGGACAAATGTCAACCTCAGATCTGCAGATGACAACACCCTAATGGCAGAAAGTGAAGAAGAATTAAAAAGCCTGTTGATGAAAGTAAAAGAGGAGAGTGAAAATGTGGGCTTGAGGCTCAACATTCAGAAAACTAAGATCATGGCACTTGGTCCCATCACTTCATGGCAAAGGTGGGGAAACAGTGGAAATAGTGACAGACTTTATTTTCTTGGGCTCCAAACTCACTGTAGATGGTAACTGCAGCCAAGAAATTAAAAGACATTTGCTCCTTGGAAGAAAAGTTCTGACCAACCTAAACAGCAAGAGAGTTCTTGCTCTTGCTTTTAAAAAGCAGAGACAATACCTTGCCAACAAAGGTCCATCTAGTTAAAGCTGGTTTTTTTCCAGTAGTCATGTAGAGATGTGGCAGTTGGACGATAAAGAAGGCTGAGTGCCAAAGAATAGATGCTTTTGAATTGTGGTGTTGAAGAAGACTCTTAAGAGTCCTTTGGACTGCAAGGAGATCCAACCAGTCAATCCTAAAGGAAATCAGTCCTGAATATTCATTGAAAGGACTAATGCTGAAGCTGAAACTCCAATACTTTGTCCACCTGATGTGAAAAACTGACTCATTGGAAAAGATCCTGATGCTGGGAAAGACTGAAAGCAGGAGGAGAAGGGGATGACAGAGGATGAGATGGTTGCCTGGCATCACTGACTCAATGGACATGAGTTTGAGTAAGCTCCGGGAGTTGGTGATGGATAAGGAAGCCTGGCATGCTTCAGTCTCTGGGGTTGCAAAGTGTTGTACTCGACTGAGCGACTGAACTGAACTGAACAGGGACTCATCCATTGCTTCTCAAAAGTTATTTTTAAGAGGTAATATGGCTTTGTTAATAAGGAAGCCTGGCATGCTTCAGTCCTGGGGTTGCAAAGTGTTGTACTCGACTGAGCGACTGAACTGAACTGAACAGGGACTCATCCATTGCTTCTCAAAAGTTATTTTTAAGAGGTAATATGGCTTTGTTATAAAATCTGAATTTTTTCCAATGTTATATGCTATAATTGAGTTTACCATAGGTTCCACAGAGTATGCAAATATGCTAGTGACATTTTCATCACATTAGGGTATGTCAAGTCATAACAGCAAATGGAAGCAACTTTCTCTTTTCTGGTTCTATATCCAGAATTCATGCTAAGCTGCTTCAGTTGTATCTGGCTCTTTGTGACACTACGGATTGTATCCCACCAGGCTCTTCTGTCCATGGGATTCTCCAGGCAAGAATACTGTAATGGGTTTCCATTCCCTACTCTAGGGGATCTTCCTGATATAGGGATTGAACCAGTGTCTCTTATGTTTCGTGCATTAGTAGGCAGGTTCTTTACCACTAGTGCTACCTGGGAAAATCCTTCTCTGGTCCTCACCTCCCCAAAATTTGACAGCATAAAAGTGCAGTGTTACCTACAAAGAATGAAGAGGCTTACGCATTGCTGTACAGCTTTCTTAGGGTCATAACGTCCTTCTTTACCAGGAAGGAGATTGTCTTGACATACCCTCAGATTAGTAGGTTCCTTGGAATTTTTCTCTGTTTTCTTGAGATTCATTTTCCAAATATTTGCACATTTTGCCCAAGCCATTCAGCGATGCTGCTAATGTCTGTTTTCCTCTGTTTTCTCATAAAGATACTAACAATGTAAGTGGGTAACATGAGTGTCCTACAGGATGGAAAAGGCAGCTAAGATTCTTCTGAACTAGGCATAAAGAAGAAAATGTACCATTAGCAGTTTTGATTTGCTTTACTAAGGAGATCACATCTTGAACTGCTGCTTCAAAGCCTCTATTTGATTAAGTTTACCAACATCCAATGCTATTCTCCAAGACCTGTTGGACTACTTATTGGTGAAATAAGAGAATTAAATAGTGCTATTATATGCATCAATAGGTTAAATCTTTCAAGTCATTCATAATGGCAAATATCTCTGCAATTTCCCTAAGGGAATACACAGTTTAATACGTAGCCCTTACTTGGCTCAATAGTCAGGAAGCCAAAATGGAATTCTACCATTTGTTAAAGGTATATAGCCTAAATAAACTCAGAAATTAAAAAAAAAAAAACCACAACATGCATTTGTTGTTATATGGTCAAATATGTACATATTCAACTGAGAATTCCTGTTATCATTGGACCCATAAGGTCTCATCCTGACTCATAAACTAAAACTATGCAGTAGGTTGTCACTGTCTATATGTAATTCAAGAAATGTATTCATTATAACTATGATGTCATACTAATTGGACTGCATGAACAAGAAGTACCTAGCCAATTTGAAATCTTGATTTTTATCACACTCTTTAAAGAGGGGGAGATGCATCCAATAATTTTAAGGAGCTGGACCTATCAGTAAAAATTTAGAGGCTCAGTGGTCAGGAGCATTTCAATATCTTTCATCTGTTATGGGCTGAATTGTGTCCCCCACATCAATCTATATATTGGAACTATAAACCCCAGGCCTTCAGAATATGCGTGTATTTGGTGTTAGACTCTTAGAAGGCATAATTAAGTTAAAATGGGGCCATTAGGGTGGGCCCACAGCTAAGCTGGCAGGTATCCTAGAAGGAAATCTGGTTGTAGATACACAGAGAAGCAGCAGGGATGCGCATGCACAAAAGAAAGACCAAGTGAAAACAGCAAGAAAGCAGCCATCTCTGGGTCATGGAGAGGGGCCTTAGCGAAAAACAAACAAACTAACCTTCTGATACATCTGCCTTTTAACCTCCAGAACTGTGAGAAAATAAATTTCTATTGTTTATGCCATTCAGCCTGTGGTATTGCCTTACAGCAGCCCAAGCAAGCAAATACACTATCCAAAGTCAAGGATAAATTACTGCAAGTTGCACCATCCATGAACAAGGAAACATAATGCCTGATAGGCCTTTTCATGTTCTCTTAGTAGCATGTTCTATACTGGGAAAACTGTTCCAACCCATGTCGGGTAACACTGAAGTCAGCGAGCTTTGAGCTGAACCCAGAACAGGTAAGGGGTTTGTATCAGGTCCAAGCTGTGATGCAAGTGCATTGATCACTTGGGACTTATGATTTGGTGGACGCACACTGTTGGAGATATTGAAGTGAAGTGAAGTCGCTCAGTCGTGCAAAAAGATGCCATGTGGAACTTGCTCAAAGACTCAGTGTGAGAGTCACCAGCTCAGAGATTCTGGAACAGGATCAGAATTTAGTTGCATGAGATTCCATACAAAATTGTGTCCAATCAGAAGATTTACTTTATAGCAAAGGACCAGGAGTGGTCACCCTCTAATAGCTGCAGGTTTCCTAAACAATGGAACAACTCCTTAAAGACATAACTTAAATGTCAATACATAAGTGACTCCCCTATATAAAAATAAAGTGCCATCCTCAAGACAGTTTATATCTTGAATCAAATATATTTGTATAATACTAGTCATGTGTATGAAGAATACATGGGTCTGGAAACCAAGGAGTTCTTACCATCAGTCCTAGAGACTCAGTTGTAAAAATATGCACAACCTGGTCCCTATAACTCTGGGTTTTGCACATTTTGAGGCCCTCAGTTCTAAGTTATGAACATTTCTGCTTGGGGCCATAGAAGGAGTACTTGGTACTTCATTTCCACATTGTAATATTAAATGCAGTAATCTAGGCCTGTAAAGGGAATTGTGACAAATAGCTGAAACTCATCACAAATCACGGTTTGCATCGTGCCGCCAGGTAAGTCATTAATACTAGTAGAGTTTCAGAGAGGATTCTAGAATCGAGGATGGAGGAGGAATCAATAAGTATCAGCTGTGACCTTGAGACCATCTGGGGCATTGGTCATTGTTTATCCCACCAACCTTCTTTGAAGCTTCCTCCAGGAAGAGAAATCCACCAGAATCCTGGAGGAGCTGCGTGTGAAACCTGTGTGAAGTGAGCCTAAGCAGCACGAGGGGTAGACTACAATGGTTATGCTGGGATACTTGTAGATCCTTCTTTGAGGAAGGACTTGTTGATCCCACTACTATACAAACATCCTTCAGTTGTCCAGTCCTTCTGAGACCCATAAGCTGCAGAGATATGCCTCACCTAGGGTCATGTCCCTTCCCAGGACAGCCCATATTCAATGAATGATTAAAGCAGAAGTATGCCAGTCTTGTCATCTTGGTACAACTTGAGTCAATCTGAATGGCTATTCTAAGTCTAGAACTTCTCATGGAGTTGCCTAAGATTGGGCTGTATCTTTGCAAACCCAATTTTGCTTCCTTCTTCTCTAGTTTTCAAGTATTGACCCAAAAGTCACCATAAAAACCATTCTGTATATCCATCTCCAAGTTGGCTTTTGTAGAACCCAATGTCCAATAATTGCCTAACAATTGTGAAGGGAAGGGCATTTAGGGAAAATAGTAAGTTTTACTTGCAAGGGATAAAATGACTTCTTCAGGCATTTAAACTATACTTCTAAGAAATTTTGAGCATTTTTGGAGTTATCTCTATTTTCTGTATCCAACCATGTATCACAATTCTATTAGGATATTACACTTTCCTAATCACTGTGACAGCTTTGTCAATTAAGTGGTCCCAGCAAAGACTGTATCCATCTTTGTGTTTGGTTTATAGCAATCTTAGCTCTAAGGCATTAAAATAATAATAAGTCTGACCAAGGAATTCAGTAACAGTCCTGAGCTGTATTACATGTCTGAGGAAAGACTTTGCGATGTGAGATTTATTTGATTCTGTCAGAAATAATCATCTTAGCCCATTCCATTTAAAGTAGTTTCTAGCACCAATTACCTGACTTTCCAGAGCTTGACTTTTAGTGGTCTCAGTCCCCAGGATACCTCAAGTATACTTCATTAGGTTCATCTATACTCCATGACACAGTCTGTTAGTTTACCATTCTTGAACTTGAATGAGCATCTTACTGACTTACATTTAATCACAGCACAATAAACTATTGTAGATATATTTTCTTAGGGGTCTGTTTCCTGGAGATATGATATTAAGCTATAAACATTAATTTAGGATAATTTAAAAGGAACAAAAGAAATTTATTGGAAAACAAGAATAATTCAAATACTTAGAAGTGGGGTAGAACAAACAACCACCAGGAAAGACAAAATCCAGAACAGCTCTGAAATATGTCAGTAATGGGAATTCATAAATCATCTTGAAATATTTCCTAAGAACTTCCCCCAGTGATTCTGAATTAGCAAATCTTGAATATGACTTGAGGTTTCATGTTTATTTTTTCGCAAAGACTGACTGACAGTATTGCACACTAACTTAGCTTCAATTACCTCTGTTCCTTTGTGTTTATAAGCACGTTTAAAAATTCCAAACTACATTGAACTAAAAATATATGCACAGAAAAAGAAAACACCCCAAAATACAAAGACTGCCTACAGAATGGGAGAAAATATTTGCAAATCATGTTTTGATAAGGGGTTAATCCATAAAATATATAAAGAGCTCATACAATCCAGTAGGAAACAAACAACTTGAGTAAGAAATGGGCAACTTTCTTTATCCATTCCTCCATCAATGGACATTTAGGTTGCTCCCATGTCCTGGCTCTTATAAATAGTGCTGCTATGAACACTGGATTGTCATGTATCTTTTTGAATTACAGTTCTCTCCATATGCCCAGTAGTGGGAATGCTAGATTATATGGTAACCCCTGATCCAATTCATATTCCCACAAACAGTGTTGGAAGGTTCCCTTTTTCCACACTCTCTCTAGCATTTACTGTTTGTAGACTTTTTGATGATGGCCATTTTGACAGATGTGAGGTGGCACCTCATTGCAATTTTGATTTGTAATTTTCTAATAATTAGTGATGGTGAGCATCTTTTCATGTGTTTGTTGGCCATCTGTATTCCCTCTTTGGAGAAATGTCTATTTAGATTTTCTGCCTATTTTTCAATTGGGTTGGGTTTTGTTGTTGTTATTGAATTGTATGAGTTATTTGTGTACTTTGAAAATTAAGCTCTTGTCAGTCACTTCATTTGCAAATATTTTCTCCCATTCTGTGGACATGGAAGAAACCTAAATGTCCATCAATGGAGGAATGGATAAAGAAGATGGGGTGTTTGTATATTTATCAATAGAATATTACTAAGCCATAAAAATAACAAAAATGCCACTTACAGTGAGACAGATGGACCTAGAGATAGTCATACTGAGTGAAGTCAGACAGAAATATATGTGTGTATGTACATATATATATATATATATCATACAACATTGCTTATATGTGACATCCAAATAAATGGCACAAACGAACCTATTTACAAAACAGAAATAGAGTCACAGATGTAGAAAAATAAACTTGATTATCAAGAAGATGTGAGAGAAGGATAAGTTAGGAGGTTGGGATTGATATATACACACTAAGTCAGTTCAGTCAGTCAGTTCAGTTGCTCAGTCGTGTCCGACTCTTTGCAACCCCATGAATTGCAGCATGCCAGGCCTCCCTGTACATCACCGACTCCCAGAGTTCACATCCATCGAGTCAGTGATGCCATCCAGCCATCTCATCCTCTGTCGTCTCTTTCTCCTCCTGCCCCCAATCCCTCTCAGCATCAGAGTCTTTTCCAGTGAGTCAGCTCTTCACATGACACATCCAAAGCACTGGAGTTTCAGCTTCAGCATCATTCCCTCCAAATAAATACCAGGGCTGATCTCCTTCAGAATGGACTGGTTGGATCTCCTTGCAGTCCAAGGGACTCTCAAGAGACTTCTCCAACACCACAGTTCAAAAGCATCAATTCTTCGCCTACTAATTTATAAAATAGATAACTAATAAGGACCTACTGTATAGCAAAGGGAACTCTACTCAGTACTCTGTGATGACCTATATGGGAGTAGAATCTTAAAAAGAGGGGATATATGCATATGTATTACTATAGCTGATTCACTTTGAAGTACAGCAGAAACTACACAACACTGTAAATCAACTATATTCCAGTAAAAATTAAATAAAAAGTGGGCAGAGAATTTGAATACAATTTTTCCAAAGAACATATACAGGTGGCCAACAGGTATATAAGAAGGTGTTCAATATCACTAATCATTAGGGAAATGCAAATCACACCACAGTAAAGTATTACTTCACATCTGTTAAAATGACGAATAGCAAAAGGACAAGAAATAAAGCATAGGTTAGAATGCAGAGAAAAGAAAATATTTGTGTACTGTTAGTGGGAATATAAACTGGTGTCACTGTAATGGAAAACTATGGATTTGCCTTGAAAAATTATGAAATGAATCACCAGTCCAGGTTCCATTCATGATACTGGATGCTTGGGGATGATGCACTGGGATGACTCCTGTCTCTTATACACATCTGAACTAAAAATATATGCACAGAAAAAGAAAACACCCCAAAATACAAAGACTGCCTACAGAATGGGAGAAAATATTTGCAAATCATGTTTATGATAAGGGGTTAATCCATAAAATATATAAAGAGCTCATACAATCCAGTAGGAAACAAACAACTTGAGTAAGAAATGGGCAACTTTCTTTATCCATTCCTCCATCAATGGACATTTAGGTTGCTCCCATGTCCTGGCTCTTATAAATAGTGCTGCTATGAACACTGGATTGTCATGTATCTTTTTGAATTACAGTTCTCTCCATATGCCCAGTAGTGGGAATGCTAGATTATATGGTAACCCCTGATCCAATTCATATTCCCACAAACAGTGTTGGAAGGTTCCCTTTTTCCACACTCTCTCTAGCATTTACTGTTTGTAGACTTTTTGATGATGGCCATTTTGACAGATGTGAGGTGGCACCTCATTGCAATTTTGATTTGTAATTTTCTAATAATTAGTGATGGTGAGCATCTTTTCATGTGTTTGTTGGCCATCTGTATTCCCTCTTTGGAGAAATGTCTATTTAGATTTTCTGCCTATTTTTCAATTGGGTTGGGTTTTGTTGTTGTTATTGAATTGTATGAGTTATTTGTGTACTTTGAAAATTAAGCTCTTGTCAGTCACTTCATTTGCAAATATTTTCTCCCATTCTGTGGACATGGAAGAAACCTAAATGTCCATCAATGGAGGAATGGATAAAGAAGATGGGGTGTTTGTATATTTATCAATAGAATATTACTAAGCCATAAAAATAACAAAAATGCCACTTACAGTGAGACAGATGGACCTAGAGATAGTCATACTGAGTGAAGTCAGACAGAAATATATGTGTGTATGTACATATATATATATATATATCATACAACATTGCTTATATGTGACATCCAAATAAATGGCACAAACGAACCTATTTACAAAACAGAAATAGAGTCACAGATGTAGAAAAATAAACTTGATTATCAAGAAGATGTGAGAGAAGGATAAGTTAGGAGGTTGGGATTGATATATACACACTAAGTCAGTTCAGTCAGTCAGTTCAGTTGCTCAGTCGTGTCCGACTCTTTGCAACCCCATGAATTGCAGCATGCCAGGCCTCCCTGTACATCACCGACTCCCAGAGTTCACATCCATCGAGTCAGTGATGCCATCCAGCCATCTCATCCTCTGTCGTCTCTTTCTCCTCCTGCCCCCAATCCCTCTCAGCATCAGAGTCTTTTCCAGTGAGTCAGCTCTTCACATGACACATCCAAAGCACTGGAGTTTCAGCTTCAGCATCATTCCCTCCAAATAAATACCAGGGCTGATCTCCTTCAGAATGGACTGGTTGGATCTCCTTGCAGTCCAAGGGACTCTCAAGAGACTTCTCCAACACCACAGTTCAAAAGCATCAATTCTTCGCCTACTAATTTATAAAATAGATAACTAATAAGGACCTACTGTATAGCAAAGGGAACTCTACTCAGTACTCTGTGATGACCTATATGGGAGTAGAATCTTAAAAAGAGGGGATATATGCATATGTATTACTATAGCTGATTCACTTTGAAGTACAGCAGAAACTACACAACACTGTAAATCAACTATATTCCAGTAAAAATTAAATAAAAAGTGGGCAGAGAATTTGAATACAATTTTTCCAAAGAACATATACAGGTGGCCAACAGGTATATAAGAAGGTGTTCAATATCACT
>SJYC01025780.1:0-14655 GCA_006408675.1 Madoqua kirkii | reverse complement strand
CAGATGCACTGTCTACCTGAATCTTTGCTGTCTCCCCTGTCCTCTTTTAGGATATATAGCACGTACATCCTCTCTGGTCCACTGCTTCCACAACTATGGATGGAGAGCTCCCAACCTCAGGCCAAAAACCAGCATTGTGAATGTCCTCAACTGGTTCTTGGACCACAACTCTCCAGGACATGACAGGATTGCTGAGGACGGACCTCCCCCAAATGGACGATTGGTGTTGGGGTTCTTGGCTGCCCATGGGCAGGAATGGGGCAGGTCATCTATATGCTTTCCTCTACCGTGCAGCTAGTAGATCATTGGAGAGGGCCTGTGAGTCTATCCCCTGCAGTAGTAACCCCAAGAGGAAAGTCCTGCCATGAGAGGTAAGTGACAGACACAATAGTTGTCTGGAGACACGGGGTCTAGAGGTGAGTCCTGAAAGCATATCGGTATAGAGGCCAGGACCCTTTCCTCTCCCTGGTAGGGAAGCTCAGGTTCAGGAAGCCTGGGTGCAGAGCATGGATTCATTATCTGTGGGAGTTGTGATCTCCATAGCAATAGTGCCAGGAGAGCCTGGGAATCTTTATACCTGCACGTGTCTGAGCAAATGACCATAGAAGGCTCAGTTTGGCTCACATCTGAATAGAAGCCACACACTTTGGCAGGGAATGGATGTCATCTGTGACTGAATACAGTAAGCCAGATAACTCTAGTACACCCATGCCACCCCTTGTCAAGACAGGGAGCAGGGCAGAGACCCAGGCCTCTCTTGTAAAATGCACAGACACAGGGCCTTGTGCTTGGAGAATGCATGTTTCAGGGACTGCAGATTCTGAAGTTTCAGGCAACTGATATGACAGTTCCCAGGAAACACATGCCAGGTGTACACTGAGTGTGGTTTGAAACAGATCCTTCCTTGAGGGAAGGGAACAAGGGTCCCAGAAGACCACAGGGGACGCAGAGGGATGAGAGCATCTCATGGTGTGGCAGGGGCTGGGGATGTTGGTGTGGCAGGTGGGCAAGCGGGAGTACCCAGATGCAGAGGACCTGTGATGCCTAAGTGTATTCCTATATGACCTGTCTGTGCCTGAAGTACCAATGGTCCCAAAAGGAAACCAGTACTCCCAAAATGGAGTATTTACTGAGACCTCTTCCATTGCCCTTGCTCTGCCCAAGACTAACCCTGTTACTCAAGATGCTCCCTTCCCTGGCATGTGGCATGACTAGTTCCTTGACTTTGAGCAGATTATGAACCACCTCCAGATGACCTTCATGGTCAGACTGAGATGAAGACTTGCTTATCTCCATGATGCCTTTGAAGGGCAGGGAGAGAGCCTGAGAACAAGTGGGTGGAGATGCTGGGCAGGCAAGTGGAGGTCGAGGAATCCTATGACCCGGCCGCGTGTGTCTACTGTGAGCCTTTGGAAAAGAAAAGCAGAAGATGCTGATGCCTCCCTGGCAGGCAAGCTGCAGACCCTAGAAGCTTGGGAACCTTCACCCTTTTTATCCTCCTGGTCCTGATAGGTGCCAGAACAAGGCCATCCCCAGGTCCACTGTAAGGTGGTATTTTCCTTTCAGGACAACCCGTGCTTCAGGAACAGAGAGTGTTAAGAAGGATCTCTTTTGCATTGCTTGTGAGAACTAGATACCATAGTGGTGTGGGTGGGTGGGAGATAGGAGTTGAGTGCACCACCTACCTGAATATTTGCTGTCTCCCATGTCCTCCTTCAGAATATAGGGCATGTACATCCTCTCTGGTCCACTGCATCTGCAACGATGGATGGGGAGCTCCCAACTGCAGGCCAGACACTAGCAACGTGAACCTCCTCAACTTGTTCTTAGAACACAACTCTCTAGGATATAACAGGATTGCTGAGGTGGGCCTGCCAGAAAGGACAATTTATGTTGGGATTCTTGGCTGTCCATGGGAGGGCGTGGGGCTGGTCATCCATATGCTGGCCTCCCCTGTGCAGACAGCAGAACATTGGTGAAGGGCTGTGGGTCAATCCTCTGCACTATTAACCCAATAGGAAGGTCCTGTCATAAGAGGTAAGTGACAAGACACAGAGGTTGTGAGGAAGTCAGGAGATGAGGCCTGAAGGCAGATTGATATAGAGGTCAGGACCCTCTCTTCTCCCCTGTGGGAAAGCTCCAGCTCTTACAGCCTGGATGCAGAGTCTGGATTCACATCATGAGGGTAGCAGGTGACAGGCTGAGACTGAAGACTTGGGGACTTCTTTTGTCCTAGTCTCATTCAGAGAAGCTCATCTTATAGCACACAAAACTCAGGTGATTCTCACCAAGGCAGGCTGAATTGAGCACCTGTGTCAGCATCATCCTTCTCTGGGTCCTGCTGCTCATGAGGACCCTGGGGCTTCTTCAATGTGGACCCAAGGATTCAGGGTGCCAGGGCCCTGAGACCTGCTGGTGCACTGGGGCCATCAGGGATGTCGCAAGCAGCAGATGGCTCACCAGTCGAGGAGGCTGCCTTGTTCAGTGGGAAGGTAGAGGAGGAAGGAGCAGCTCTGGAAGAGGGAGAGGTGGTGCAGTCTGGCAAGTGTTCCAGCTGCTGGTGGAAGACATCATTGAGAAGGTTGAGGTGGTAGCTGAAGAGGAGCAGGGGCAGCTGTCCTTGTAGAAGCAGTAGGAAAAGCCATAGGAGCAGGGGCAGGAACAAGCAAGGACAGGAGCCTCGAGAGACCAGCCCCTACTGGAGGCCCTGGAGGCATTGGCGGCCCTGCTGGTGGAGCTGAGTTCTGGAATGAGAAAGACCCCAAAGCCTAACTTCAGCTCTAGAGGAAGAACCATCAGAGGAGAAAGTGTCCCTTGAGTCATATTAGTGTCATTATCCAGGGCATCCATGGCTTACGGGACAAAGGTGTATCCTTAGTGTCACTTTTCAGGCATCAGATGCTCAAGAGGAAGAGAAGGAACAAGAGCAGGAGGAGGGGCTGAGTGAGGGAACTCACCAGCTGAGTGGAGGCCAAGGGAATTGGGGGACCATAAACTGGGGTTCGTGGGAGCTGTGATCTCCATAACCATAATGCATCAGAGTCTGGGAATCTTTCTCACTGTACGTGTCTGAGCAAATGACTCTGGGAGGCTCAGTTTGACTCGTATCTCATTAGAAGCCAAACACTTTGGCAGTGAATGGGTGTCATCAGTGACTGTAGACAGTGTTCCAGATGATGCCAGTACTTCCATGCAACCTCTTGTGAAGACAGGGCACAAGGAAGAGAACCAGGTCTCTATTGCTAAATGCACACCCACTGGCAATTGTGCATGGAGAATGCATGCTGCACGGACAGCTGATCCTGAAGTTTGAGGCCACTGACATGCCACTCCCCAGGACATACATAACAGACATGCATCAAGTGTGGTTTGAAAGAGATCCTCCTTGGGGGATGCAGACAAAGGTCCCAGAAGACCACAGGGGACCTAGAGGGATGAGAGCATCACATGGTGTGGCAGGGGCTGGAGATGTCAGTGTGGCTGCTGGGCAAGTGGGAGTACCTATGTGCAGAGCACCAGCAATACCAAAGTGGCACACCTATCTATACAAGCTGTCTGTGCCTGAAGTATGGATGGTTCCTATAGGATACAGGTATGCCCAAAAGGAAGTACTGACAAATGCTTGTTCCAGTGCTCTTACTCTGCCCTATACTAACACTGTTACTTAAAACTCTTCTTTCCCTAGCATGTGGCATGAATGTTTCCTTGATTTGAAAAGATTACAAACCACCACCAGGTGCCCGTCATGGTCAGCAACTGAGAGGAAGTCTTACTTATCTCCATGATGGTGTTGAAGGACAGGGATGGAGATTGAGGACAGGTGGGTAGGGGAGCTGGGAAGGTAAGTAGGGGTTGGGGGATCCTATGACCCGGGTGCTTGTGTTCGCTGTGCGCTTTTGGAAAGGAAAACAGAAGATGCTGATACCTGCCTGGCAGGCAAGCTGCAGACCCTAGAAGCTTATGCACTTTCACCTTTTTGATCCTGTCTGTGCTGGCAGGTGCTGGAATGAGGCTATCCCCAGGTCTGCTATAAGCTGGTATTTTTCTTTTGGGACACCCATGCTTCAGGAACAGAGAGAGTACCTCTGTTAAGGAGTACCTCTGTTAAGGAATACCTCTTTGGCATCACTGGTGTGACCTGGCTCCCAGGGTGGTGTGAGCAGGTGGGATAGGGAGTAGGATGCACCAGCTACCTGAATCTTTGCTTTATCCCTAGTCCTCCTTCAGGATATAGAGCATGCATGTCCTCTCCAGCCCACTGCATCTGTGACGATGAATGGGGAGCTCCCAACCTCAGGCTGGACACCAGCCACGTGAACTTCCTCAAGTGGTTCTTGGACCACTACTCCTCAGGATGTAAAAGGATTGCTGAGGTAGGGGCCATCTGGACCTCCTCAGAATGGAAAATTGATGTTGGGTTTCTTGGCTGCCAATGGAAGGAATCAGGCTGCTCACCCATATGCTGTCCTCCACTATGCAGCCTGCAAATCATGTTAAGTGCCTGTGAGTCAATCTCCTGCAGTATTACCCACAGGAGGAATGTCTGGCAATGAGAGGTAAGTGACAAGATACAGAGGTTGTGAGGGCATGATGAGGTGAAGCCTGAAGGCAGATCAGTATATAGGCAAGGACCTTCTCTTCTCCCTGGTGGGGAAGCTCAGGCTCATGCAGCTGGAATGGGGAGCCTGGATTCACGTCATGAGTGTAGTAGGTGACAGGCTGAGACTGGATGTTTGTGGGCTTCATGTTTCCTACTCTCATTCATAGAAGCTCTGCTTACCACAGGTGAGGCCCAGGTGATTCTCACCAAGGCAGGGTGATTGAGCACCGTTTTTGTCATCATCCTTCCCCAAATCCTGCTTCTCACAGAGACCCTGGGGCTTCTTCAGTGTTAACTCAAGGATTCAGAGTGCCGGAGCTCTGAGACCTCTGGCACACTGGGGCCATCAGGGAGGTTTCAGGCAGCAAGGAGCTCAAAAGATGATGAGGCTGCCTTCTTCTGCAGGGATGCAGTGGAGGAAGGAGCGGGCCTGCATGGGGGATAGTTAGTGTGATCTGGCAAGTGTTCCAGCTGCTGGGGAAGACATCATTGAGGAGGTTGAAATGGTGGTGGAGGAGGAGCAGGGGAAGGTACTCTCGTAGCAGTGGGAGGAAAACCAGGAGGAGATGTCCCAAGAACATTCAAGGACAGGAGCCTCGAGCGACCAGCCTCCACTGGAGGCGCTGGAGTCATTGTCAGTCCTGCAGGTGGAGCTGAGCTCCACAAATGAGATATCCCCAAAGCCACATCCAACACCACCTCTCAACACCACCTCACAAGTAGAGGTGGAAAAGGCCTCAGAGGCTTCAGGTTCAGGAGGTGGAAACTGGCTCAGAGTTGCTTTTCAAGTCATGAAGGGCAGGTCATGCAAGTGCTTATAGGCCAGAGTGAGTTTTCTGTTAAAAACCGATTTTCTGGGGAACAGATGGGCTTGGGTGAAGCTGAGCCCAGGGGGGCTGGGAGTCCATACCCTGTATGCCTCTCTCTTGTCTCTGCCTCCTAATCTTAACTCCTAGTCTGCCTCCTGACACCACCTTTCCTATGCACCTTCACACTCAGACTGTCCATTCATTGACAGATAATTTTTAGCACCTGCCTCTGGCCAGATTATGTTCCAGGCCTGAGACAGCTGTGAGGAGACTGACAATAACCCCAGTACTTCTGGAGCAGAAATTCTACCAGAGGCCAAACCTTCCCTGGTGGCTCAGAAGGTAAATCCTCCTACCTCACCCTAATTCCCAGCCCTAGGCTGCAGGGCCACTCCACTTTCACCCCTCCCAGTCCTGATGCTCTCTACTGTCCTGAGGAGCCTCCATGGGCCAACAGTCTGCACACCACAATCGCTCTGCTGATCCCTTAACCACCACCCAGAACCGCGCTGGGACCCCCTGCATGGACACCTTCCATTCTTCCCATGGATTCACAGAACACATGTCTCCTGGCCCTTTCCAGGGCAGGGTAGTGTGGTTAAAACAACCCACTTTATTTAAGTGTGTAAATAAGTACACTTACAGAGAAAATCTGTTTATGTCAGACATGAAGTGATAATTGCTTGTGGGTGAAGAAGAGCTTCCCTGCCTTCCCTGGGATTCCCTAGGACAGTGAGGCAGTGTAGCCTCAGTTCCTGAGCACTGCCTTGATTCACAGCCATGCAGGCTTTGCTCATCCCAATCCGAGTCAGGCCATTGAGCACACAGCACCCAGGAGACCAGCTGGGGGCTCTTCTGCACTGCCTCTTCCCCTCCCTAGGTGCACAGATCTGGTCAATCGCAACCCTGGGCTCCTGCCACCAGGCCAGATGAAGGTGCTCACTGGCAAGCTGTTCTTTGATACAGGGTTACTGGCAGAAGAAAGGCCAGGAGAGCTTCTACCCATACATGGATGTGAAGGCCAGATGGGTGGAGCCCTTAGATGCAGTTTGATCTGCAGGCTGGTCCTACCTCCCCCAATCCCAATGGGCACCTGCTATGAGCTCCTAGACTTGACCACTCCACGTTGACTCACACCCTGCAGACAGAGGCTCACTTGAGCCCCTCCAGTTCCCATTCCCCTTCGCCTAACCTGTTCAGGATGTCCTAACCCTTGGGAACCTCCAGGCCCAGTGGCCCTTCAAACTGAATGCTTCCTCTGGGGAGGCCCCAGACCCACCCACAGTGCCCCTGCTGGCCTTGGGGCTCCACCGACTCCAGCCCTGAGATTCTGTGCCCAGGGCAGTAATAGGCCAAGCTCTGAGCACTCCCAGTGCCCTGTCTGCCTGAAGGTCATTTTCAACATCACAGATGAGACCCACAAGTTCCATGAGATATCACTGCTGAGTCTAGGTCTTACACAACATACTGAGGGAGCTAGTGGCTGACTGGGAGCCAGCCTGTGAACCTGGACATGGTGCTAAGGCAGACCAAGCAACAGGGCAGACTTGTTCCTCATGGGCACCAGGGTCACACTTTTCCTGAGATATTCTGGCTACATGTCACAGGGGCAGGTGCCACTCAGGCTTCAATAAAGTTGTTGTTGGCACCTGTAAGGTGGCTATGGTCACAAGGCCAGGTCACAGGTGCTGCCCCAGGGGGATGGGGGGGTGGGGGGGGTGAGCACAGAGGTGGGCTAGGGGAACCCTTCTGTGTACTGGAAGTACTTTCCCACACAGCCACACAAAGACACACAGCTCACATGAAAAAAAAACAAAGTCTTCCACTCTTTCCCCATGAATTTGCCATGAAGTGATGGGACCAGATGCCATGATCCTAGTTTTCTGAACATTGAGATTTAAGCCAAGTTTTTCACTCTCCTCTTTCATTTTCATCAAGAGGCTCTTTAGTTCTGTTTCGCTTTCTGCACTAAGGGTGGTGTCATATGTATATCTGAGGTTATTGATATTTCTCCCCACAATCTTGATTCCAGCTTGTATTTCATCCAGGCCAGTGTTTCTCATGATGTACTCCACATATAAGTTAAATATGCTGGGTGACGATATACAGCCTTGACATACCCCTTTTCCTTTTAGAAACCAGTCTGTTGTTCCATGACGAGTTCTATCTGTTGATTCCTGACCTGAATATAGATATCTCAAGAGGGTCAGGTGGTCTGGTATTCCCATCTTTTTCAGAACTTTCCACATTATTGTGATCCACATAGTCTAAGCCTTGGCCTATTCAACAAAGCAGAAAAAGAGATTTTTCTGAAATTCTTGCCTTTTTGATGATCCAGGGGACTGCTGGCAATTTGATAGCTGGTTCCTTTGCCTTTTGTAAAATCAGCTTGAACATCTGAAAGTTCATTGTTCACATACTGTTGAAGCTTGGCCTGGATAATTTTGAGCATTACTTTGCTACTGTGTGCAATGAGGGTATTTGTGTAATACTTGAACACTCTTTGACAGTACTTTTATTTGGGATTAGAATAAAACTGAAATTTTCCCATCCTGTGGCCACTGCTGAGTTTTTCAAAGTTTCTCACATACTGAGTGCAATACGTTCACAGCATCATTCTTTAGAAACTAAAATAACTCAACTGGAATTCCATCACTCCCACTAGCTTTGTTCACAGCGATGCTTGTTAAGGCCTACTTGGCTTCACATTCCAGGATGTCTGGCTCTCGGTGAGTGACCACACCATCGTGATTATCTGGGTCATGAAGATATTTTTAGAACAGTTTTTCTGTGTATCTTTACCACCTATTCTTAATATCTTCTGCTTCTTCTCTGTTCATAAAATTTCTGTCCTTTATTGAGCCCAACGTTGCATGAAACGTTCCCTTCATATCTCTGATTTTCTTGAAGTGATCTATACACTTTACCATTCTATTGTTTTCCTCTTTCTTTGCACTAATCATTGAGGAAGGCTTTCTTACCTCTTTTTGCTATACTTTGGAACTGCATTCAAATGGGTGTATCTTTTGCTTTTCACTTCTCTTCTTTTCACAGTTACATGTAAAGCCTCTTCAGACCACTGTTTTGCCTTTCTGCATTTCTTCTTCCTGGGGATTATCTTGGTTATTGCCTCCTGTACAATGTCACGAACCTCTATCCCAAATTCATCAGCCACTCTGTCAGATCTAGTCCCTTAAATCTACTTCTCACTTCCACTGTATGATCTTAAGGGATTTAATTTAGATCATACCTGAATGATCTAGTGGTTTTCCCTACTTTCTTCAATTTAAGTCTGAATTTGGCAATAATGAGTTCATGATCTGAGCCACAGTCAGCTCCTGGTCTTTTTATCCTGACTGTATAGAGCCTCTTTATCTTTGGCTGAAAAAATGTAATCAATTTGATTTTGGTTATCATCTGGTGATGTCCATGTGTAGAGTCTTCTCTTGGGTTGTTGGAAGAGGGTGTTTGATATGACCAGTGTGTTCTCTTTGCAAAACTCTATTTGCCTATGCCCTGCTTCATTCTGTACTGCAAGGCCAAAGTTTCCTGTTACTCCAGATGTTTCTTAACTTTTTACTTTTGTATTCCAGTCTCCTATAATGAAAACAATATCTTTTTTGTGTGTCAGTTCTAAAAGGTCTTGAAGGTCTTCACAGAAAAATTCAACGTCAGCTTCTTCAGTATTACTGGTCAGAGCACAGACTTTCATTACCATGATATTGAATGATTTGCCTTGGAAATGAACAGACATCATACCATCATTTTTGAGACTGCATCCAAGCATTGAATTTTGGACTATTTTTTTTTTTTTACTACAATAGCTACTCCATTTCTTCCAAGGGAAATCTTGCCCACAGTAATAGATATAATGGCCATGTCTCTTCATTCTTTCTGGAGTTATTTATCCACTTATCTCCAGTAACATATTGAGCACCTACTGACCTGAGGAGCTCATCCTTCAGTGTCCTATCTTTTTACCATCCATATTGTCCATGGGGTTCTCAAGACAAGAATTCTGAAGTGGCTTGCCATTCCCTTCTCCTGTGGTCCACTTTTGTCAGAAGTCTCCACCATGACCCATAACACGGGCAGCCCTACATGGCACAGCTGATAGTTTCGTTGAGTTAGACAAGCTGTGGTCCATATGAGTAGACCACTCCTTACCTTGAACATGGGGTATCTAATCACAACTGCCACTAATGACCTTGGGCATGGGGTATCTCCTCATGATCCCCACTCCTGATCTTGGACATGGCGTATCTTCTCTCAGGTGCTCACTGCTCCAGTGCACTACAGCCACTGCTTGCTGCTGATGCTGTGTGGTGGATAAAACAAATTTCTGAGATAAACATACTGATTATCGAACACATTTAATCAGCTTTCTTCAAAATACCAGTGGCAACAATACTTCACATTTGTTTCACACTTTAGTTTAGATCAGGTTTTTGTTTGTGGTCTTTTCCTTGCTGCTTTCTAAGAACCAATTTCACTGGTTTTTCAATAAATCTTCTGGGGTCCTTCTTCAACAGCTCTGATCTGACCTCTGACTCTGGGACTGACGTAGGGCCCTTAGCTTCTTGGAGCCAGATTAACCCCAGCCTCTTGGCCCCACTTTCCAGAGTTGTAACAAGTTGTTAAGAGCGCTCCATCCCTCTCCCAAACCTGCAAGCAGACAGCTGTGTCTAGAGCTCAGTAAGTACCACAACATAGACCCCAGAGCTCCTGGAAAATGTGGGGCAGGACAGACAGAGGGCAGCAGAAGGGTGTTGGGCAGTGTCCACAGCCAGGCCTGAGTGCCATGGTTCCTGCCCAGACTTCGAGTAAACATGAAGTTTTCTGATTCTCATCCTCTCCTGGCCAGCCTTTCCATTCATGTGTCCTCAGAGTTCTCTGCCCACGTGCTTTTCCCCCATAACTGGCTCTTCTCTTTTTTTGGCCTGGGAAATCCCATAGACAGAGGAGACTGGTGGGCCATAGTCTATATGTTCACAAAGAGTCTAACATGACTTAGTCAGTAAACAACAACAAATTGATAAGAAAGCAAAGGAAGGTTAACACACACACACACAGGAATGAAAAATTCTGTCACTGTCACTAGAAGGTGATTGAGGACCTGTTGTCACTCTAAGAAATTTTCAGATGAACACACAGTTGGAAACTGTACTGTGTTCCTATATCCTACCATACACATTCCTGCTGTAATCTGACAGCAAAGACTTCTCAAATAATAATTATCATGATAATCAAGCTCTGCTATTCATCACTACACTCTGCATTTTTAACACATATTGTGTAATATTTAATCAGTGTCAGCAGGCATTTTCTAAGGGCTTCCCTGGGGGCTCAGAGAGCAAAGAATCTGACTGCAATGCAAGGGACCTGGCTTTGATTTTTCATGGCAAAAAAATCCCCTGGTGAAAGAAGTGGCTGTTGGCTAACAACTTCAGGACTTTTGATCACTGGCCCCATCGAATATTAATGGATGAGGGCTCTTTCACAAGTGTCCATCACAACACTAAGACTAAGTCACACCCCAAAGCCAGCAAACTGTATTGCCAAACACTCTTCGCCTATGCTTCAGCCAGATAGGAGTGCAGCCTTGCACATCAGCTGACTGGCTGCTCAAAGCCATACTGAACCCAGACATTCCAAAACACACTAGCAGACACAGCCACTGACTTTCAGAAAGACACAATCTAGCTCCACATACCAAAAAACACACATAATTTCCCCCAACCAGGAAACCATCACATGACATTGATTCAATTACACTCAGGAGAGGAAAACTCCATAGTTAACTGGAATTACAACCTTTCAACCAAGAAGAGGATCACAAATAGAGTAAATTAAACAAAACAAAATAACAGAGAAACATCTATCAGGTGAAGCTTGATCATAACAAACTCTACCACCCACCAGTCAAAAACTGGTTATCTCTTGTCACTTAAGAACATATAGATTGGCCCTGGCACAAATCTATTCATGTCAGGTCAGCAAACAGACCATCCCAGCTTCATCCATGCCAGGTCAGTGCAGAGACCACCCCACAGCCATCAATGCCAGGTCAGCACACAGACCACCCCATATTATACAATGCCAGGTCACTGCACAGACCAACTCATCTCCATACATGCCAGGTCACCACTCAGACCACCCCAGCTCCATTCATGCCAGGTCAGTGTAGAGACCCAGACTCTATCCAATCCAAGTCAGCACGCAGACCACTCCAACTACATCCATGCCAGTCAACACAAAAATAGCTCACCCTCCATCCATGCCAGGTGAGCACATAGACCACCCAAGCTCCTTCATGCCAGTGCACAGACCCACCCAGCTCCATCCATGCCAGGCCACCCCATAGACTACCCTACCTCCATCCATGCTAGGTCAGTGCAGAGACCACCCCAACTCCATTGATGTCAGGTCAGTGCAGAGATCCCCACTCAGTTCCATCCATGCGAGGTCACCACACAGACCATGCCAGCTCCATCCATGCCAGGTCAACACAAAAACCACCACTCCTCCATCCATTCCAGTGCACAGACCACTCCACTTCCATCCATGCCATGTTAGCATACAAACTACCCTAACTCCATCCATGCCAGATCAGCACTCAGAACACCCTAGCTGCATCCACGTCAGGTCAGCACAGAGACCACCCCACTTCCATCGATGCCAAGTCAGCACAAAGACCACCCCATCTCCATCCATTACAGGTCAGTTCACACACCACCCCACTTCCAGATTTCCCAACCTGGGAATCTGGCAAATGTACTGAGAATCATGAGGGAGTTAGACATTGAAAGCCATTGGGATTTGATTATAGAACTTCCACAGGACTAGGGAAGTAGACTCATGGAGGGCACAAACAAAACCTGTGCGTACCAGGACTCAGGAGAAATGAACAGTGACCCCACAACAGACTGACCCAGACTTTCCTGTGAGTGCCCAGGGGCCTAGAAGTATGGGTCAGTCATGGCCTCCTGCAATGCCAGGGGTACTGGGACCTTTTTAAGGAGGTCACCATTGTCTTCATTATCTCCACCATAGTTTGGCCTCAGGTAAAACAACAGGGAGGGCCAGAGTCCTGCCCATCAACAGAAAGCCATATTGATGGACATTTAATATTCATAAGCTTCAAACATTTCTAAGTAAAGAACAAGTTATCTCCTGGAGTCTCCTAGGCGAGATGATCAAAAAAGTATTCATAATTGGGTGAGTGAGTAAGTGAACTCAGCCAGTCATGTCCGACTTTTTGCAACCCTGTGGACTAGTAGCCTACCAGGCTTTTCCCTCCATGGGATTCTCCAGGCAAGAGTACTGGAGTGGGTTGCCATTTCCTTCTCCAGGGTATCTTCCTCACCCAGGGATCGATCCGGGTCTCCTGCATTCCAGGCATACGCTTTAATCTTTGAGCCACTACTGTCACAAAGCCAATTTTAACAGGTACCTTTAACTCACACTTAAAAAATATCACATGAAAAAATGTCAAAATTGCTAAATATTAGGAAAGGGTGTTTGGTATCACCTCACACCAATCAGAATAGTGATTGTCAAGCACTCTACAAAAGTTAAATCTGTCCATTGTCATGAAGAAAAGGAAACCATTCACCTCCATTGCTAGAATGAAAACAGGAGAAAACCACTATGGAGGTGAGTGTGGACGTGCATCAGTAATAAAAACAAGAATGAAATTAGAATATTCCTCAAGCCATACACAAATATAAACTTCAAAGGAGATAAAGATCTAAATGTCAGACAGATACTATGCAATTTTGAGGACAATATAGGGGAAACATACTGCAACATCAGTTCTACCAAGTGTGCCCAGAATAATGAAAAACGAACCAAAACTAAGAAAACAGAATTGAATTAACCTTAAAAGTGTTTGCACAGCAAAGGAACACTAAATTAAAGAGAAAGACAATCCTCAGAAGGGGAAAAAATATTTGCAAGCAAAGATGTGCATAAGGAATAAAGTAGATGTGGTACAGAGATGATGAGCCGTCACTCAGCCATAACAAGCAGGAAAGAATGTCATGGGAGGCCTCAGGGAATAAAGTAGAGGTGATCATAGCAAGTGAGGTGAGGGAGACAGGGAGGGATATTAGCATAAAATATCACTTGTAGCTGGGATCTAAAAATGGATACAGACAAACTTCTTTACCAAAGAGAAACAGTCTCACAGACTCAGAAAATAATCTATGGCCCCTTGGGGGGGGCAATAACAACAACAAACAAACAAACAAAAATACAACAACAACTGTGAGACAGTAAGTAATGAACTGATTCAGTCTAACATAGGGAGGCTAATATTATTAAAAACAACAACAATCCACCAGGAACCACTGTGTAAACAGGAATCCTATTCAACACTGTAACATCCTATATCAGGAAAGAACCTGGAAGAGAAGATATATGTACAAGTGAATCAAATTTCTATTGATAAAAAAAAAAACCCACTAACAACCTTGTCATTCAACTACATATGCCAATTCAAATTAGGGAATAAAAGTACACACACACACACACACACAAGGAATCAGAAAGGTAGACTCTATATCCTCAGGCCATGGTGACCCAGATGTTGTCACATCCCTGGAGCCTAGGCTGATTTTGGTCCCAAGCCTGGAGGGTCTCAGTGAAGCTAGAGCTGGGAGGATGGGGACAGGAAATGTGACCCCACAATGGGCCTGGGGTGCCTCTTTCCCTCTGTATAAGCATCCAATTTCCAGATGCAGGTGGAACCTACTGCAGAGAGACCAAGCCTACATCACCCAATAATTGCTGGAGCCTCCGGGCTGGAACCGGTTTGCAAGGTACCCTGGACACTTTATGTCCCCTACCTCCAGCCTCCGTCCTTAGGGTCACCACACCTACAGATGACAGCACCCTCTGCATGGTGGTGTCCACAAACTGGGATGTGTCCTGGGGACTCTGGGTAAGGGGGAAGGAGAAATGAGACTTAGGCCTTGGAACATTCCACTCTAGCTGACAATCAATGAACAGAGATTTCCATGAACCTCAATGACTGAGGACCAGAGTGGGGCAGGAAGCAATGTTCTTCCTGACCCCTTAGAACCAACTTCCAGAAAAACAACTTTAAACCTAATGCCACTTGGCTCTTCGTATTCACAAGGCCTGTGAGACTGTAAATGACCCCTCCCTTCCAGTCATGTCCTGGCATAGATCATCAGACAGGAATTCAAGAAAGGGCCACCTTTCAAGAAAAGAATATCATGA
>SJYC01025776.1:0-17943 GCA_006408675.1 Madoqua kirkii | reverse complement strand
TGTGTGTGTGTGTGTGTGTGTGTGTGTGTGTGTAAGGTGTTGTGGGAGGTTGTAAGAGAGCACCATATAGTAATAGAAATTATTTGTGTAGGTGATTATAGGGGATAAGGGCTCTTAAACTGAAATCATATGAAAATATTTGAGTGTATGTAGATACATTTATTTTTCTGGGCCCCTAGTTTTCATCAGTTCCTTAAAGGCATGTGTCTCCTATAGAAGAGTGAAACTGTTGGGTTACCACCAGAGAGGAAAGGAAATTACGAGTTGATTCCACTTGAAGAAACTGGGCAGAGGAGGAGGTCATTGACAAGGGAGAAGGGAAATAACATTGACTGCATCAGTGGTTGATATTGAAGATAGTTCATCTGTCAGTAAACAGTTAATTACAAACATCTCTATAGTATTAGGTAAAATCAAAGTTTCTACCGTGTAGAAAATTTAACATCATAGTTATGGTACAGTGGATTCATACAGTGTAAGGGTTGTGATTCAGTTGTTTTCATTTAGTTTCTCATTGTTCTGGGAAACTGGAGAAGGAAGGCACGTTTTCTATAGAGAGAAATGACTTATTTATATCCTTTAACCTTTGGATGGGTATTAGTGAGAAGTTTTCAGAGCAACATTTCAGGACTTTTAATGACTTCTGCATGAGATTAGTTAAATCAGTTTAATAAAGCTTACTTCCATTTTCTTCATATATACAGCCTCATAATGACCCTTTAATTTTGATTCTTTTTAATGAAGGCAGCCCTGTTTTGGACTCATCACAATTTGAATAATGTCTTAGTAGTAGAGCTTTGTATTTCATGTAAACCGTCTGGTTAGGCCCAGATTGTATCATGTCATCAAACAACATGAATCTTAATTAATTAGTAATTTGATGTCAACCATGGAATGTATTTTGTCAACTCAAATAGTTCAGAACGCTCTGGAAGTGTCATGAAGGAGACATCCTGAATTGCACATATTTCAGGCAGTGATTTAACCATTAAGAGAGGCTAGTGTAAGAGGCAGACTTCCCTGATGGCTCAGCGGGTAAAGAATCTGCCTGCCAGTGCTGGAGATGCAGGAGACCTGGGTTCGATCCATAGGTCAGGAAGATCCCCTGGAGAAGGAAATGTTAACCCATTCCAGTATTCTTGCCTGGAAAATTCCATGAACAGAGGAACTGGAGGGCTATAATCCAAAGGGTCACCAAGAGTCAGATGCGACTAAGCACAGTGTTAAAGGTAGAACCAGCACCCCTCACGTAGATACCGTGGGGTAGAGTGGCGTAGCCTTCTTTGACATTTTTGCATTTTGACTTTGTATTTCTGTATAATTCCTAAAGCCTTTGATTGTTTAGATAGTATAGTTGTGTTAGTAACTTGAAGTAACAGAAGTTAATATTCTGGTTCTTATATAACTTTCTGAGTATTTGGTAACTTGTTTTTAATTGGTTTAAACATGTTTTGATTTTAATTGATAAAGGTAAGCATAGTGGGTTCCTGTATGCCACAAAGACTTACTGAGCACTTACTATGTGCTAGGCATTATTCTGAAGGTTGGTGATACAAAGATGCCATTGTCTAGTGAGGGAGACAGGGAAGTTAACTAACAATTACAGAGCTGTGTGATAAGGAACAATGGGAATATGTAGAGGAGGGTGATAATAGAAACATAATGGACAGGCATCTGACTGAAATTGAATGCTTGAGTATGGGGAGGAAAGGCTTACCATAGTAGGTGGTATTTGCACCAAGGCTTGAAGAATGAGGCATTAATTGATGAAGGGGAGGGAAAGGCATTTAAGGGAACAGTGTATTCAAAGGTAGAGAGACGTGGTAGCATGCTCAGTAAGGAACTGTGGATTGATGTTAGTGGCTGAAACAGAAGTTACATATGGTGGACCTGTCAGAAAAGAGATTGAGTCCAGGTCTTGATGGGTATTTGTATGCCTTGTTCCAGTTTCCACTTCTTTCTGAAAGCCATAGTAAGTCACTGAAGAGATTTGAGGAGACCGAGCTGATCAGAATTGTGTGTCAGAAAGAAACTTGCTATAGTGGAGACTTTCTTGGACAGGGGTGCCAGAATGCAGGCAGGAAGACCAGTTAGGAGGAGCAGAATGGTCTAAGAGTTCATTGTTTAGGCTTGGAGACCTGAGTTCCAGCTGCAGTGCCTCCATGCGTCCATTTACTCAGCATATTTCTCTGCATCTCTGTTTCCTCCTGCTGCTCCGTCACCTCTCCTTCCTTCTACACACCCTGAACATCTTCACCAGATCGGAAATGTCTGCCATGTTTTCCTTTATAAATCTAACCTGTCCAGGTGGTGTCTCATAATACTCTCATTCTTCCATTAAACCATCAGCTTTCTGAAAGCCCTTGCTTATTCCGAACTCCTGACTGTTGTGAGTCTGAATGTTATATGCTGATCTCGTATGTCCGATAGATTGTAAAATGCTTCTGGGCAAGGGTCCTGCTTTATGCCTATTCTTAAATCTTGCAGACCAGTGCTGGGGTGCAGAGGCACTCAACAGATTATTAGTAGCTGGGAATTCTTTCCCTATAGGCCAGACATTTTGAGAGTATGAATTGTTGAAAAGAGACTTTTTGAAAAAGAAATGTGCTGGTTTTTTCCCTCTTAGAATATATACTCCATCAGATGAACTTTTTTGTACATGTCTGTGTCCTTTCTGTAGTTTTGAAAGTTGAGAAACTTCTAGCTTGATTTCTTACTTGTTTGATTGGGTTCTTGTGATGTCACAGCCTGAACTTCCACGTGCAGAACCAGTGTCCAACAACAAAAAAAATGATACAAATGAACTTACTTACAAAACAGAAATAGTCACAGATATAGAAAACAAACTTATGGTTATCCAGGGGGCAAGGGAATGGAGGGATAAATTGGGAAATTGGAATTGACATGTATATCATCAATTACACTGTAGTGATCTATATGGGAAAATAATCTGAAAAAGTGGATATATGTATATGTATAACTGATTCACTTTGCTAGCACATTGTAAATCAACTATACTCCCATAAATATGTATATGTATAACTGATTCACTTTGCTAGCACATTGTAAATCAACTATACTCCCATAAATATTAAAAAAAAAACTATTCATGACCCAAGTGACATTTTATTGATAATAGTACGAGATATGGATTATTAACAAAAGAATAGAATAGAGGACCAAAGGACCTGGGTTCCAGTATTTATTCTTTCAGTTCTTTGTAATCTCTGATGAGCCGTTTAATAGCAGGGGGTTTGAGCCCTTGATTAATGTCTGACAGAGATAATGCTTACCTGATTTCCTTCACAAGGTGATTTAGATAAAACACAGTAATGAATGAGAAAGCATACAGGAAATTTTATATTGCTTTGCAAATATCAGCAATATATATATATATATATAGTTATATATATAGTGTTAACTCCTTATTAGCCAAATCAAATGCATTGTGATTGGTTAGTTTAATGGCTTTCTTGCAGTTTGATAGTTCTAACATGATTGTACAAAGTACTATAATAAGGTTATTTTTTGGTTGACTCCTTATTCTCTCTCCAATTTGTCCATTTGAAAGATTATACATTCTGTCCTTCTGCAAATAATTTGCTTTGTTTAATAAATGTAAGGTGTGAGTTTAATTTTTTTTCACTGTAATTAAAAAAAAATAATCAAGCTATCCTTGTTTTTCCATGTATCAGTTTGAGAAATGTAAAACTTCTGTTAAAAAGTTTCACTAGATATCTATGACATTTGTCTTTTCAGGCAGCTTACTGTCACTGATACGTTAAGGAGTCTGACCTAGAGATAAGTTTAAAGGTCTCAGTTCTGTTGCCAACGTTAGATACAGCACTGAGCCATTGTGCTTCAGGAACGTTGAAAGTGATAAATTATTAAATCTCTTTTTTTTAAATTCCTTTTTGGAACAATTATCATTTTAATCCACCTAGATTTCACTCTGAATGCCAAGATCTCTGGCAGTAGCAACATGTCATTGAAGTAAAATCATGTACTTTTCCAACCTGATCTCAACAATGTAAATAACACGATGCTCTGAAAATAGTGCATACATAATATATGCTAATTTACATGAAATAACACATTTGACTAAGTATCACTGGGTATTAGTAGCACCATAGGGATGATTATTGAAGACCCAACTTTCTCTCGGTCCTATATTTCAGTCTGCCATGCAGAAGAGACCAGTTCCTTCCATCAGATTTTGGTTGTTTATACTTTTGTCTCATGACTGAAAAAATTAACATGATGGCCAGGTGATTTGAAATACAGTTATATACTTGTGATCCAGGTAGCCATCTTATAAAAGACACTTGAGTGGAAGACAGCTCAAAAAATGATGCATGTAATGGAAAGCTGAGATGCAGTTTCACATAACTATTTATTATCAATGTAAGTAATAGAAATAAATCAATTTGTCCTAATGTAAAACTTACCTGATGAGGCTGAATCGGTTTCAGTCTAAATTATTTACTTGGGCTGTGGCTTGAACAGACGTTCACCTGAATCCAAATCCTTGCTTGCTTTCTGTGAAGTGCCTGGGGAAAAAGGGTATGGGTGCCTTTCTCACGAAAGAATGTAGAAAGCAAAATCTTACTGATCACCATTTACACAGGCTTTGCTTTAAGCAAGGTCTTTCTGTATTGCTTTAGCAAGAGTCAGGTACATTGCTTACCAGATATAGAACTGCAAGTCGGCCTCCAGTCTCTGTTTCTCTCGGGGCTCTGTTGTGGTGCCAAGTGCAAGTGAGAAGTTCCTCGGGTGGCTCTTCAGGCAGGCCTAGGTAGGAATCCACGACTTCATTAGGAATGAGTGACTTCTCAAAGGCTATTGATTCAGTTGCCTAGCAATTCTGGTGCTCATCAGGGGAGAGAAGATGTTGGGTGCGATCCTTTAAAAATCTGTTTGTTCTTCTGTGATAGATAGCCACATGCTTTGGTAAAGATCTGCTCAAAAGTATGAGGAATTTTTATCTACCTTTATTTTGCTGGTCTTTCCTCAGCAAAAAGTAAAAGAACTAAAATAGTTTTCACTTTATTTATAATATGGGCTAGTTAATAAGGCTTTTTTTAAGAAAAGGTATGAGAAATTTCAACCTACTAAGAATTAGAGAGGATAGTATAATGAACCACTATGGAGTATTATATCCATTAACTACATATAGTAGTTTTGGTTTTCAACATTTGCTTCAGCCATCCTTTATTTCCTTGCTGAAATACTTTAATGCAAATCCCAGATATTGTGTCATTTTACTCCTATGTGGTTCAGTGTGCATCTCTAAAAATGACTGACTAAAAAATAAGTAACCACTATGCCCCAGTCACATCTTTCAAAATTAACATATTCATTGGGATCATCTCAGTATCTTTTGACACTCAACTCAATCCAGTATCCCCAGTTGCCTCAAAAAATAATTGATGTTTTTGAACTGTGGTGTTGGAGAAGACTCCTGAGAGTCCCTTGGACTGCAAGGAGATCCAACCAGTCCATTCTAAAGGAGATCAGTCCTGGGTGTTCTTTGGATGTACTGATGCTAAATCTGAAACTCCAATACTTTGGCCACCTCATGTGAAGAGTTAACTCATTGGAAAAGACTCTGATGCTGGGAGGGATTGGGGGCAGGAGGAGAAGTGGACGACAGAGATGAAATGGCTTGATGGCATCACTGACTCGATGCACATGAGTTTGGGTGAACTCCAGGAGTTGGTGATGGACAGAGAGGCCTGGTGTGTTGCAATTCATGAGGTCGCAAAAAGTCGGCCACAACTGAGCAACTGAACTGAACTGAATGTGTGCCTAATTAATGTACATCTCATTGAGCTCTTTATACAAATGAAGCTTTAAATTAACGGCAAAATGTCTTTCAAAGTTGCTCCACATAAAGTATCATATCTATCATATGTATCAGCTCCAGATAAGTTCACATCTGTCTTTAATTCTGCAGAAATACCTGGAAAGGTTGACTATACATACAGGTGTGAAGAGGCTCCCTTGAACAGCTACTATGTGCTGAGGAAAGAGACTGAATTAAGACTTTTGGCCCCACTCACTAATTGGGTAATCATATGTTCTTCATTTTGCAGTTTTTGGAGTGGGGTTATGTTCAAGAATTCCCTCCCAGGGGAATATCGTAGATAGTTGGGCAAAGGATCGGCTTATTGTTTTGTCCATCAAGGGCTCACAGAACTCTCTGATAGGTGCCCTATATGACTAGTTCATGTTAGTAGCTCTAGTTTCAATTTCCATACAAAGACCAATTTGGTGCTTTGTGTCTGTCTTTGTTTTTTAGCCTTTTAAAAACACTCTAGGTTGCTGCCTGTGGATAATTGGGTGAGCAAAGCTTTGTAAAGAACTCTGAACTATTAAGTTTCCTTATTTAGACATTTGTAGGGTTAAAATTGAAAGCCAGGCTACACTAATGAGGAGCTGGGGTTGGGTGGAGTGGGTAAGTATGAGAAATCAGCTTGGGCAGAAGGCCTAGACTCCACACAGATTTACTAACGAAATTGTGTAACCACTACGTTCCAGACAGCAATTTCATGCTGTTATTGTGCTGGGCAGTGATAGGCATATAATTTCTCGAGCTTTGCAGACTCAAGTAGGTTTAGACTGCTAACCAGTCTCCAGCCTGCATCTTGTAGGCTGACCCAGTCAGCTGGGTTGATTTCCCTCAAAATAGATGATGATTGATAATGTTTGGGCTGAACAGGCAGCAGGTTTTCTTCTTTTATTTTGCTTGAGGAAAAGACAACTCTGGAGGTGGTATGTTGTGTGCTTTGAAATCCATCGCTGATAAAATCGCAAAGCCTTAATAGCGTATTATGTTGGCTGAAGATGCTTAGGAAGATTCTCTGTGGAGAAAGCAAGGCCCTGGTATAGACTGCACAGTAACATTTTGAACTTACGTGTGTAATCAAGACCGGGGTTGCTGTGTATGGTTGAGCCCTGCTCACGGGTGTGAGACCACAGAGGTCAAAACACTTATCAAATCATTTGGCAAGTCACAGGACTGTGACTTCCGGGGCCTACTATTTCTAGTTCACACAGAGGTGCCATGCAGGTTAGCTACTGCAGTTAAGACCAGGTGGATTTTATTCTCACACCAAATCGGAAATTCAGCAAGGCACAGAACTTAGTGTCTCATGTAGAATAGGTACTTTTCCATTTGTCATTGATTCTGAAATAGACAATATAAGGTATCCATGTATGTGCAATGTTTTTCGAAGCCTGCTTATATATGATTGCAGCCCTCAAATGTAGAGGATTGTGTCCTTGGAGATCTAGGCTACAGGTTCAGTATGTTGATTACTTTCTCTGACCTCAGGCTCCTCCTCCCTTTCTGCCCTCCTCCCAGTCATTTTCTTGACATTCTTGTGCCTCAAGAGCGCTTCATGTGGTTACAGATCATATGAGTAAGACTGCATTTTTTTCTGAAGTTTAGGTCATAAGTCCAATTCATTTTCACTTAGATTGCCCATGATACAAGGCAGTAACTTAAAGAAAGTTAAAATGGGTTAAAATAAATATGGCAGAAGCATTTCCTCTAATAATATGCTAACCCTGCGGTCTAATACCTCCCATTACAAAATCAATGTGTTCCAGAAGCGTCAGGGTGTACATAAAACATTTGTGAGTAGAAATAAGCTTTTCTTGGGCTGACCTCACAGCTTGCTTTTCATTGGCAGTGCATTAACTTACATTTTCCCTCCCCTTTGGTGAGTAGCTAATGGTCTTTAAACAAGCTATTAAAGGGAAGAATAATTTTACAACACAGAAAAATAAAAATGGCCTGCATTTTATCCATGCTGGTGGTTTGGCTTTTCATATATTTGTTTTACTGAAGCAGGGCTAACTCATGTTTCCTAATGTCTAATTTATCAAGCTTGCTCCGTATATCTTGTGCTTCCTTCATCAAACCGTTTTTAGATGGTCTTGTGAATTTCTAAGAGATCCAAATCCTCCATTTTTGTATAAGCTGAGTAGGTCTGAGACCAAATACTAAACTTTAAGTGGCCATATCTCTGCGAGAAATGGAACTGAGGAATTAGTTATACTTTACATTAGGAATTGTCTAGGGCTCTGGACCCAATTTTCCATGCTCTTCCTACCAGCTCTGTTGTAGCAAAGTGGATCAAAATGTTCTATTACAAACCCGTGCTTCCAACCCCCTCCCTTTAAGTAATCTGTTATCGTTTGCTTGCTTCCATCCCTGAAGGTCATCACTATCGTTTTTACTGGTTTCTGTGAATATTATTCGGAGAAGGCAGTGGCACCCCACTCCAGTACTCTTGCCTGGAAAATCCCATGGGTGGAGGAGCCTGGTGGGCTGCAGTCCATGGGGTCACTAAGAGTTGGGCACGAGTGAGCGACTTCACTTTCGCTTTTCACTTTCATGCATTGGAGAAGGAAATGGCGACCCACTCCAATGTTCTTGCCTGGAGAATCCCAGGGACAGAGGAGTTTAGTGGGCTGCCATCTGTGGGGTCGCAGAGAGTTGGACACAACTGAAGTGACTTAGCAGCAGCAGCAGCGACTATTATTAGTGATGTATGCTACTACCTGGCCACAGAAGTACCGTGCAGAAGGGTTGCTATTGAATATGAGATCAGTTACTGAATGTGACAGATTATTTAAAAGCATTTCCTATCTACACCTGTCACCGACCATGTTGCCCTAAACTAGCAGAAGCCACATTTTGTTCTTAGTATCACCCCTTCATGTTTTCAGGGTTCATCTTATTTTATAGAACCTTAGAGCCCAGAAGTGAGCCAGAGACCAAGAAGAGTGAGACAGCAGAAAGAAAAGAATGAAGCAGAGGCAACAGGAAAGGGGGCAGTCCTGTCTGAGGGACTCCAGATCAGAAAACCTCACCCAGTGGCAAAGCAGCTACCCTCAAGGCCTGCTCCTGGAATGTGGATTGGCTTTGAGCCTGGATTAAGAAGAAGGGTTTAGATGTGAGTGGAATTAAGGGGAGCAGAGGCTGATCTTGGGGTTTAATCACCATTTTCCGTTTTAGTCCCTAGCACTATAGTTTTCTTGTGGGAGAGGTGCAAGGTTTTCACCAAGTCATATCACTTGTATTTCTCAAATGCCACTCCAACAGCTCACTGCCATTGTCTTATTTAATGTCCTCATCTCTTCCCTGGCGTGTCAGAAAACTTCATTACTGGACTTGCTCCATTTTCTCTCTTGCAAATCCAACATTTATATAACTACTGCTTGAAAAAATCTTAGCTGGCTATCCACCGCCTATAGGGGGGAAAAACCCAGTCTTTTCAGTATTACATGTACACTTTCTTGCTTCCTTGTCACTGAATGTAGTTTTGTTGTTGTTCAGATGCCCAGTTGTGTTTGACTCTTCATAACTACTGGACTGCAGCATGCCAGGCCTCCCTGTCCCTGTAGTTTATAACTGTTTAATATTGTGCTGCTAGACTTAAACTTCTTCTGCAGAGACTGTGTCTCACCTAGTTCTAGTACTTAGCATACAGATTCTTTTGGAGAAGGAAATGGCAACCCACTCCAGTAATCTTGCCTGGAGAACCCCAAGGAGCCTGGCATGCTATAGTCCATAGGTTTGCAAAGAATACGACACAACTTAATGACTGAATGACAAGAGTATTTTATATGCTGTTAATGAGCTGTTAATAAGATATCTAACTGGTCCTGTTAAGTTGTATTGTTTTTTAGGAGTTAGTTTCTGTCAATTTAAAGAAGTTGTATAGAGAGTAAGCTAACTACTTCTTAAAATGTAATGCTGGGCAAGCCATTTATTTAGTTTCCTTTTTGGTGTCAGCTTATTCTGTCAAACAAGGAAGTTGAAATAAACAGTCTCCAAGGTTCCATTCAGCTCTGACATTCTGGGAGTCAAAAGTTATTGAGAGCTGTAATGAATCTGACCTAACATAAATACATGGCGTCTGGGTTCTAATTAGAAGAGAAATTGACAGTCGTGAAAGATGACTGTTGAAGGCTGGACGCTAGTGGGAAAAAATATAGGTTAGTTTTGCTGTCCTGTTTCTGAAGTCTGAGTTCGTCTAGTTTAGTGAAGGGAACATCAACACTGGGCTAACCATGCATTGTGCGCAGAACCCTGCTGGCTCTGCTCTGGGTTGACATACTCCTTGGGTGGTAGCCTTGCTTCACTGACCGAGTGTAGTACTCGAGCCTTTCCAGAGTGGATTTGCAATGACCAACAAGATCATACGTGCCAGTTGCTACCCCAGTGTCTTGCATGTATTTGTCAAGTACATGGCAGAGTTTGGAGTTTTATCCTGTTACTGCTTCCTAGATGATTACGGAAGACTCAAGACTCCTGGATCAGTGGCCGAAGATGGTTTCTTGTTCATGACACAAGCAGTAGCTAGAATGGCAGCGTGGCGTGGCTGGCTCACTGTGGCCCTAAGTCACACGGGGTAGCCCAGGATGGCTGCCCACCCAGACAGCCAGTGGCATTACAGGAGGGAGACACTGAGCTTGGCTGACCTCCCACTCTTACGGTAAGCAGAAGCAAGCCTGCTCTTTGTCTGGGGAGCAGTGATACTATGACCTCGTCATCACAGCCACTTGCTGCAAACACAGCCTTAGGAGATGGCTTCACTAAGGTGCTGCCCAGCCTTTCCGTCTTGGCACACCCAGCAACAACATGCAGGGGTGCTTGGGGGTGGATGGCAGAGATCCCCATCTCCATCAATAGTAGCTCATTTGATCCTCACAGTGTTATTTTGTAGGTGTGGAGGAAAGGTTCAAAGTCGATCAGTAACTTGCCTGAGTTTATGCAATGGTGAATTTGGAATTCAAGACCAGTGTGATTATAAAAATCCATGTTTTTACCCAAGATTTGGCCTATGCTAGGTAAGACCGTAAACTTCAGAGCAGCTCTATAGATCTGAAGACTGAGTGGTCCTCTGCACTGGAGATGGTTGGACCGGCTCTAGATTTGTTCTGTGTGTGTGTGCTTAGTCTCTCAGTCGTGTCCGACTCTTTGCGACCCCATGGCCTATAGCCCACCAGGCTCCTCTGTCCATGGGATTCTCCAGGCAAGAATACTGGAGTGGGTTGCCATGCCCTCCTCCAGGGGATCTTCCCAACCCAGGGATCAAACCCAAGTCTCCCGCATTGCAGGCAGATTCTTTACCATCTGAGCCACCAGGGAAGCCCAAGAATACTGGAGTGGGTAGCCCCTATCCCTTCTCTAGAGGATCTTCCCAACCCAGGAATTGAACCAGGATCTCCTATACTGCAGGTGGATTCTTTACCAGCTGAGCTACCAGGGAAGCCCAGATTTGTACTGTGCTTATGTCTAATTTGGAAGGGAGAGTTAAGGGACCATTCATTTTATTGTCACTGATAGTTAAAAGTTAAGATTCTTTGATTCACTGCCATGAAGTGGTGGGTCAGACTTACTAGAAGAGAACCGTGAGGATGAAAGTGATAAGGCTGTGGATTTTAAGGATGCATGAAGATAATTCTTAAAAAAAAAAAAAAAACGCCGATGTATGGCAAAACCAATACAATATTGTAAAGTAATTAACCTCCAATTAAAATAAATTTATATTAAAAAATAAAAAAAAGACTAAAAAAAAAAAAGCAGCACAGAAAACCAGGCTGGTCTCTGTCAAATAATGTCATGGTCAACGCAAGGCCTGGAGAAGGCAATGGCACCCCACTCCAGTATTCTTGCCTGGAGACTCCCACGGACAGAGGAGCCTGCAAGTCTACAGTCCATAGGGTCACAAGAATCGGACACGACTTAGCGACTAAACCACCACCACCACAGCACAAGGCCTCCTGTATTTTTGACTGTTGCATATTGCATATGATTCTCTCACTCTTGTCTCTTGTTTGTTAGCCAGGAATAGTGTAGCTTTCGAATCGGTTACTTTGGAAGCCATCCTGCCTGCTTCATCTGGTAGTTTCTGTCTCTCCACCCCTCCCCACTCTCCTTCTGTTTGTTTGTGAAATTTTATGTGAAGTAAAACTGCTTTGGAAAAGCTAATGCTATCTTGTGTTATACAAGTATACAACATGCATTGTTTCTTGTTGAGGGGAGTGCCAAGAACCACCTACCTTCTCCTGCTGCTTCCTTCTCCTTCCTGCTTTGCCTAAAGATTGGCTGCTAAAAAAGTGTGACATATTCAGCCAAGTGCTGTCTTTTTCAATTAGGCTGCTGAAAGTGTTGTGGCAAGCTCTTACTGCGTTGTGTTGATAAGTGATAGAGCCCTAAACTATGTGCTTAGGTGCCAAGCGATAGGCAAGTGCATAATGCGATTTGAGGTCTGGTTCCTCATCCTTAACCATCATCCCTCCCAAAAGGAAAAGGGAACCTTTAGGCAAAAGGTAATCAGTGAAATAGATCACAAATACAACAGTATGTTCCTAGAAATGGGCTGTTTCACCCTTCTGATCACTTACCTTAATGAGCTGAAATTTCTTGATTATTACTTTTCATAGAACTATGTACCATCAATATGTACCATAGAACTATGTCCTGTTCTTTTCATAGAGCTGTTGTACCAACTAGGAGGTAAAGGCGTCTTAAGCTCACATAATGATATAAATATAACTGGGGCAACAGTTAACTAAGCAGACTGAGTATTTAAAAATTTTCTGTTTTTCAAATACCTCTCCTATCTGTTCTTACAATTTCATGCTTCCTCCAAATATGGTCATGGTTGCTGATGTCCCTCTTTGGTTTTTGACCTCATCTAACCCAACGAACTTTGTGCTTTGGACAAATATTTAAGGAAGAATGTAGCACTTGTCTGTCCCCCAAAGTAGGTTCATTTTCTTTACAGCAGTGGTTCTCAGTGGGGTGCACTTCTACCTCCCAGAGGACACTTGGTAATTTTTGATTGTCCAAAGTGCAGACATTTTTGATTGTCAAATAGGTGAGGATGCTACTGGTATGTAGTGAATAGATGTCAGGGATGCTGCTGAACATTCTGTGATGTGCGAGATAGCACCCCACGACAAAGAATTCTCCTGTGCAAAATGTCTCTCCATTCTGTCCTTTCCTCTGTATTGAGACAGGGCCAGATCTTTAAGGAAGATGTCTTCAAGGAAGCATCATTTATTTCATTGAATCTCACCAATTTTATTTTCATTTCTTTCCTTTTCATCATTGGATTATCTGCTGGGCTGTACTGTTGATAACTTTGTAGTTGTAAGCGATACCTCTTATCACTTCTCTCATTTCCGACCTGTAAGAAAAATGTTCATTTTAAAATAAGTTTATATGAAAAAAACAAAAAAAATATTGTAATGAGTTTAAAAGGCTGTTTTTCCATCTGCTGGTTCCTTGATACCTCAACAACTTTGGCCACTGATCATTTTGAGATCATCGTCTCTATAGCTTTTAGATTCCACAGTCCAGTCTTCGGCAGCTTCTGCCTCTGGATTGGCTGACTGCCGAAAGTAACAACTTTCCTTGCCTCTCACCTCAAAAACAACTCACTCTATCTATTGTCCAGTTGCAGGCAATCATATGCCTCTTCCAGGGATACCTGAACACAGTCGAGGCCAAGCCTTTCTAGCTTCTCTGACACCTCAGTTCAATACTATGTCACTGTTTGCTGAAATACATCTCCTAACTGTGGTGCAGTACTTCTAAAACCAGTCTATAGTTGTTGATTCATTCATCTGAGACCCATCTGAAACCTGAAATACTTTATGCCAGTGGGTTTTTTTTTTTTTTTTGGCAGTGGTTTTAATATTCTTCCTGTTCTCAGGGAAAATAAAAATTAACTTGACACCCATCCCCCTTTAACATGTGCGCATGTGTGCACACGCACACACACACACACACACACACACACACACACACACACACACACACGGTATTTATCAAGCTTACTTATTCATGATGAAGTTTACTCTTGCCTCTCTTATCACCAGACTGTATTTCAATAACATTAGTCACTGACTGGCCGTTATGGTTTCTGTTCCAGTTGGGGTCAAGGTCAACTCCCTATTTGGCCAGTGAAAATCAGTAACTACTTCGCACCTGACTCATAGGGACCAAGCTTATGTTCATATTTAGGGTTGCTGTTAAGTTACCTAATTTTAATCTTCTTATCTTCCTTTTCTCTTTTGCCTCTTTATTTAAGTGAAGCCATTGTCTATGTTAGTCCATATGCCTGAAATGACCTCTTATCTCTTTTTCTTTTCACAGTGACTAGTACACACTTTCCTTCCATTTTGTTCATACATTCCTTACAGTCTTAATTGCCCGATTGAAAGTGATATGGTCAACTCCTGCCTCTTTAACTTGCAGTTCCCCATAGAGAACCGGTTCATTCTGCAGCACATGTGGCTGTGTTCACGGCTGTGCTCACTATAAATGGATGTTATGGTCTGTGATCATTCCACACATCACATCCTCCTTCTGTACGAGACAATATCGAGGGGCAAAAACAACCACACATAGGTGTTACTCTTGAGCTTGTGGCCTAGTGAGAAAAAGAGGGACAGATGAGTCTAAAGTAGTAAGTCCTGTAATAAACAAGTGTGAGCAGAATGCTCCTGGCGAATGTCACATGCTGAACCTGCCAGGGAGGGGAGAGACTTTGCAAAGGCCATATTAGAATCTGAATGTTGAAGAATGATGAAAAGTTTGATAAGTTTAAAAGAGAAGACATTCTCAACTGAGGGAACACCACACACACATGTTCAGAGTTATGGAAAAGCAAGTAGTTATCGTTACAGGTTGTTGATTTGGAATGTTAAGACCTTGGAGGGAAGGAAGGCTGTGACTGAGCTTGCTCGTAACCCAGTATGAATGATCATATGAAGCACTTTTCACCAACTCAGATGTGAGGAGGAGAACGGGATATAACACTCTCTGAGCATCTACAAATGCTCCAGGCAGTGTTGTGGGAACTTTACGTTACCATCTGACTTAATTTTTATCCTAAATATTTGTGGGAAGTAGAGTTGTTTCCCACATTTACAAAGCAGGGAAATGAGTCTCAGAGAGGTGAATTGATTCTGATTCCAAAATACACTTTCTTTTATAATAGCCTGCTGTTTTCTCAGAAATAACAGTCTTATTTAAAATTTTGAAATGAACTATAATGTTTTTCTACTTTATGAAAATGCACTTCATATTTTGCATTTTTGTCTTTCCTCCTATCCCAGACCTTCAGTCAGTTCAGTTCAGTTCAGTTGCTCAGTCGTGTCCGACTCTGCCGCCACATGGACTGCAGCGCTCCAGGCCTTCCTGTCCATTGCCAACTCCCAGAGTTCACTCAGACTCATGTCCATTGAGTCGGTGATGCCATCCAACCATCTCATCCTCTGTGGTCTCCTTCTCCTCCAGCCTTCAATCTTTCCCAGCATCACAGTCTTTTCATTTTTTTTATTTAAGTTTATTTATTTTAATTGGAGGCTAATTACTTTTGCATCAGTTCTTCACATCAGGTGGCCAACATATTGGCATTTCGGCTTCAACATCAGTACTTCCAATGAATATTCAGGACTGATCTCCTTTAGGATGGACTCGTTGGATCTCCTTGCATTCCAAGGGATTCTCAAGAGTCTTCTCCAACACCACAGTTCAAAAGCATCAATTCTTTGGAACTCAGCTTTCTTTATGGTCCAACTCTCACAGCCATACATGACTCTTGGAAAAACCATAGCTTTGACTAGATGGATCTCTGTTAGCAAAGTAATATCTCTGCTTTTTAGTATGCTGTGTGCTGCTATTGCTAAGTCACTTCAGTCGTGTCCAACTCTGTGTGACCCCGTAGACAGCAGACCACCAGGCTCCCCCATCCCTGGGATTCTCCAGGCAAGAACACTGGAGTGGGTTGCCATTTCCTTCTCCAATGCAGGAAAGTGAAAACTGAAAGTGAAGTCGCTCAGTAGTGTCCGACTCTTAGTGATCCCATGGACTGCAGCCCACCAGGCTCCTCCGTCCATGGGATTTTCCAGGCAAGAGTACTGGAGTGAAGTGCCATTGCCTTCTCCGCTGTCTAGGTTGGTCATAACTTTTCTTCCAAGGAGTAAGCGTCTTTTAATTTCATGGCTTCAGTCACCATCTGCAGTGATTTTGGAGCCCAAGAAAATAAAGTCAGCCACTGTTTCCACTGTTTCCCCATCCATTTGCCATGAAGTGACAAGACCAGATGCCATGATCTTCTTTTTCTGAATGTTGAGCTTTAAGCCAACTTTTTCACTCTCCACTTTCACTTTCATCAAGAGGCTTTTTAGCTCCTCTTCACTTTCTGCCATAAGGGTGGTGTCATCTGCATATCTGAGGTTATTGATATTTCTCCTGACAATCTTGATTCCAGCTTGTGCTTCTTCCAGTCCAGCGTTTCTCATGATGTGCTCTGCATATAAGTTAAATAAGCAGGGTGACAATATACAGCCTTGACGTACTCCTTTTCCTATTTGGAACCAGTCTGCTGTTCCATGTCTAGTTCTGTTACTTAAAAGTCCCAAACCTTAAAAGTCTAATAAATGTATCTGAGCACATTTCCTCATTATTAGACTGAGTTAGCTGAGAAAGAATAGAGCTTGAGGAGTTGGCTGGCAGTTGTCTGTAAACATCTAATTTGGATCTGAATATGGTTAGTTTTACTACTGAGGATTTGGGCAGGCTACTCAGTTGGAATAATTCTAGCTCTTAAATTCTTCCTGTTCAAGACTGAATATAATTTAATAAGCGTTTTGGTGAAACTCACCCCAGGACTGTGATAAACATTATTAGGGTATGAAAATCAATAGTCCTAGTCCACTAGGAACCGAGCCTTGGAGAGTCTGGTGTGTACAAACCAGAGGTGGGAGGGCGGACATGGTAAACGCTATTGCACAGGTGCAAAGCGCTGTGCATGGAGGGCTGGCTTCAGGAAAGATGGGCAGTCGAGGAGACTTCAGGTCCAGGAAGTCCTGCCTAACAGTGGCAGAGAGTGGAGAGGGAGTACTCCCTACAGTGAGAACAGTTACACACCACTGCAAGGGAGCTGGGGAGGTGGTGCAAGTTCAAGGCCTTAACAGTTGGGCCAGGGAGACCCAGTGGCACAAGTGAGAGTGGGGGGAGGGAGAGAGCTGCTCCATCAGTGAGTGCCTGATGCTTCTAAACAGTGTGGACTCCTTTCTGTAAGCCTGGAAGAGTATCCACACAGGGGAGTGAGGTGATAGGCCTTCCTTCCCATCAGACCTTCCTTTAGACTTGTTGTAACTGGAAGTATCACAAAGTCTAAAAACTTTTGTCAGTACTCCGTGGTAATTGGCCTGTTGTAGTGTAAATAGAGGCATCTATTAATTCTGATACCTTTAGGCATAATTTGACAGCTTTGAACTTGTGAAACTAAACGTGTCCCTTGAATAGGGTACTTAGAAAGCTTACTGTTTGGCAGCGACGTAATGGGCCCTCGCTCCCAACTGCTTCTGTAGATCAGTGCCTCTAAGTCTAAAGCTTTTTGGTTTTTGTTTCTTATTTTTGTTTGTTGGTGGTGGTTTTTGTTTTGCTCATAGATAACTGCTCTAAAGGTCATGTTCTGGGCTGAACTGCAGTTCCTGGAATAATCCCAGAGAAGCCGCAAGATTTGTGATACACACAACTAGGTAAAAGTACCCTCACTCCAGTATTACCATGATTTGTTGGTTTATTTCCATTTTCACATGTGAATCTCCTACGACAGTGTAAGAAGAGATGTATTTCTTCCCACTATGGCAAAATCGTCTTAGGGCTGTGATTTGAACTCAAGTGCTTAAACAAGTAAGCTTGATGTTAAGAGATACTGTCAACTTAGTTATATTACTACAATTTTTAAAGCTTTTATTACTATAGAGACCCAAATAAATTAGAGATAAGAGCCAGAGAAATGAAAATTTGTCTATATGCAAAGAATTTCACATACCCACACTATCAAAGTAGGTGTTAATCTAGTTCTGGTTCTTGGCACAAAGCTGGTTTTGTAAAAT
>SJYC01025775.1:0-22539 GCA_006408675.1 Madoqua kirkii | reverse complement strand
TTTGAGGCTTCCCCAGTGGCTCAGCAGTAAAGAATCCATCTGCAGTGCAGGAGCCACAGGAGACATGGGTTCAGTCCCTGGGTTGGAAATATCCCCTGGAGAAGGGCATGGCAACCCACTCCAGTATTCTTGCCTGGAGAATCCCCTGGACACAGGAGCCTAGCAGGCTATATGATCTATAGGGTCACAAAGAATCATACACAACTGAAATGACTTAGCAGTCACACATGCATAGTGCTTTTTTTTAGTCAATGCAAATGAAAACTTACTTCTCTTGTAGAATCTAATTTATCATTTTTATGGAATCTATGTTTTCTATCATAATTAGAAAGATTTTTACCAGTATGATTCTACTGAGATGTTTTGTATAGTTCCTTTAGAATTTTTAAATGTTTGATCCATATCGAGAATCTGTTTTGGTAAGGTCTGAGGTAGGGACATAAATTAATTTCTTTCAAAATTGCTAACCATTATTACATCATCACCTACTGACTTCAGTTCAGTCGCTCAGTCGTGTCCGACTCTTTGTGACCCCCTGAATCACAGCATGCCAGGCCTCCCTGTCCATCATGAACTCCTGAAGTTCACTCAGATTCATGTCCATTGAGTCAGTGATGCCATCCAGCCATCTCATCCTCTGTCGTCCCCTTCTCCTGCCCCCAATCCCTGCCAGCATCAAAGTCTTTTCCAATGAGCCAACTCTTCACATGAGGTGGCCACAATACTAGAGTTTCAGCTTTAGCATCATTCCTTCCAAAGAAATCCCAGGGTTAATCTTCAGAATGGACTTGTTGGATCTCCTTGCAGTCCAAGGGACTCTCAGGAGTCTTCTCCAACACTACAGCTCAAAAGCATCAATTCTTCGGCACCCAGCCTTCTTCACAGTCCAACTGTCACATCCATACATGACCACAGGAAAAACCATAGCCTTGACTAGATGGACCTTAGTTGGCAAAGTAACGTCTCTGCTTTTGAATATGCTATCTAGGTTGGTCATAACTTTTCTTCCAAGGAGTAAGCATCTTTTAATTTCATGGCTGCAGTCACCATCTGCAGTGATTTTGGAGCTCCCAAAAATAAAGTTTGATACTGTTTCCCCATCTGTTTCCCCTGAAGTGATGGGGCCGGATGCCATGATCTTCATTTTCTGAATGTTGAGCTTTAAGCCAACTTTCACTCTCCTCTTTCACTTTCATCAAGAGGCTTTTTAGCTCCTCTTCACTTTCTGCCATAAGGGTGGTGTCATCTGCATATCTGAGGTTACTGATATTTCTCCCCGCAGGTACTTACTGACTAGTTAACCTTTAATCCATTAATTTGAAGTGTCTCCTTTGTCATATATTAATTTTTCAAATGTATGCTGGCTTATTTTGGAATTTCCTTTCTTCTATTGATCTGTTTGATTTTTCATTTAGTAGTGCCAAACTCTTTTAATGTTTCACTTTATAATAAGTTTCACTGTTTTGTTAGGGCTAGCTCCCCCTTTCCTTAGTCATTGCTTTTCTGTTTCAGAAATTTCTGGGTTATTCTTGCTTTTTAAGTTTTTAATTTTAGCTTTAACTTTTTCTTTCATAGCTTCAAAGTGCATCCTATTGGCATGATGAGTTAAATTATATCAGATTTATAGATTAACCCACCAAGATGTTCAGTCTTCCATTTATGGTACAACTCTCACATGAATGGATGTGAGAGTTGGACCATAAAGAAGGTTGAGTACCAAAGAATTTATGCTTTTGAACTGTGATGTTGGAGAAGACTCTTAACAATTTCTTGGACTACAAGGAGATCAAACCAGTTAAATCTAAAGGAAATTAACTGAATATTCACTGAAAGGACTGATGCTGAAGCTGAAACTCCAATACTTTGGGCACCTGATATGAAGAGCCGACTCTTAGAAAAGACCCTGATGCTGGGGAAGATTGAGGGCAGGAGGAGAAGGGGGCAATAGAGGATGAGATGGTTGGATAGCATCACTGACTCAATGAGCATGAGTTTGAGTCCATGGGGTTGCAAAGAGCCAGACATGTCTGAGTGACTGAACAACAATGTTGAATCTTCCTACTTGAATCAATAGTATGTTTTCTGTTTGTGAAAATCTTTTTGTCTCTCAGAGGTGTTGCAGACTTTATTTCGCATAACTCTCGAGAATCTTTAGCTAAGTGTATTTTCACTTCTGTCATCTTGTCTTATCCTTTCATAGTGAAAGTGAAGTGAAGTCCCTCAGTCATGTCCGACTCTTTGCGACCCCACGGACTGTAGCCCATCAGGCTCCTCCATCCGTGGGATTCTCCAGGCAAGAATACTAGAGTGGGTTGCTGTTTCCTTCTCCAGGGGATCTTCCTGACCCAGGGCTCGAACCCAGGTCTCCCGGCTTGCAGACAGATGCTTTAACCTCTGAGCCACCAGGGAAGCCCAAAACTCTTAGTTGCAGCATGTGAATCTGGGTCCCTGATCAGGGATTGAACTTGGTCCCTCTGTATTGGGAGGTCAGTGTCTTAGCCATTGGACCACCAGGGAAGTCTCTGTCCTTCCATAGTGCAGATAGCCTCTGCCTGTGACCTTGATTTATAGAAGCAATTGCTTTATTTAGGTTTTCTATTTCTTGACCATATGCTTGCTTGCCCATCTAACCTGTGGCAACATTATTCTAGTAAGTGTTCTTCTTCGGTCATTTTTTACTTTTCTTCACTCATTTTCTTTCGTCACAGGGTATTTATATAGATTCTGTTCTATTTTGGATGAGGTGTTTCTTCCCAGAGAAGTTATTTTCAGGATGTATTATCAGGAGGATGGGGAAGGTAACTGTGACCCAGTGTTTGGTGTGTGAGTGGGTTCTTTTAATCCTTACTTGAGGCAGCTAAAATATGACCCGTGGACTGCTAACAATGCAGAATGCTTCCTTTTCCCTGACCTCTGCAACAGTTTCTTATAAATATGGGTTGTCTGCATTATTCCTCACTTCCTACATCTCACCTCACTTCTAGGTCTTTCCTGAAAAACTCAGTCCAGTAACTCCTGCTGCCTGTGCACACACACATCCTTGTTACACTGTTGTCTTAGATTACTGTGGGAAGCTGTGCTTGGCCATATTTTTCTCAGACCTACAGTGTGGTCATCTTTCAGCATCTTCTCACAGTCCTATTTGACCTGCCTCATATAGTGTGATTTGGAATTGACCTCTCCAACTTTCAGTGAAGAAATTGTCACTTTTCTTCCTGTGGCTTTTGTTTGACTTCAAAGACGAAAGTAAGAATTATCATTTTTATTTCACAGTTTAAAAACTAAGAGTCTATCCTTAGTTCTATCAGTGCTTAGTTCTAAATAACATTTTGTGTGTGCATGCTCAGTCATGTCCGACTCTTTGCGACCCCGTGGACTGTAGCCTGCCAGGCTCCTCTGTCCATGAGATTCTCCAGGCAAGAATACTGAAGTGGGTTGCCATTTCCTCCTCCAAGGGATCGTTCCAATCCAGGGACTGAACCCGTGTTTCTTGTGTTCCCTGCATTGGCAGCTGGATTCTTTACCCCTGATATACTACTTAAATATGTTTTTTTTTGTAGAGAGTGTTATGTGGCTGGAAAGAGTAAGGACTAAGGTAGAAGGAGTGATGCTTTCTGAGTTCCTTCTGATGATCTGGAGACACTCAGGTAACTTGGTTCCTTATTTTTCTGTCTGCTGCTGCTGCTGCTAAGTTGCTTCAGTCATGTCTGACTCTGTGACCCCATGGACTGCAGCCCACCAGGCTCCTCCGTCCATGGGATTTTCCATGCAAGAGTACTGGAGTGGGGTGCCACTGCCTTCTCCTGTTTTTCTGTCTAGGAACCCCGTTTTCCTAAATTTTTCCATATTGAAGGCGTAGAATTTTCCTCTTTTCTCCTTCTTCCTCTAGTTCATTAAAACTCTCTCTAGTAAATGAGAGAAACTGGAATAAGTTAGCTTATTTTACATTTAGTAATTTCCTCCCTGGACTCTAATGCTGCCCTCTAACCTTAGACCATCGGTAAGCATTTCATGTCCCTCTTTTAAAACCTATAGCACATTCACCTTGTCATCTGAAATATATGGAAATCCACGGGCTCTGGCTTGTTAGGGTAATTCTCCTCCAACTGGAAAATGTCATTTCATCTCACTCATTGCCCAAGGCAAGTCCAAGGACTAGTCCGAGTTTAATGAGGAAGATGGTATAGGCTTCCCTCAGGATGAAGAGAGGAAGTAGATATTGGTGAGTAGTGGTACCATCTAGCACATTAACAAACCCTTGGTGAATGCTTGCTATACATCAAATACTTCAAGAATACTCCACCAAAAGGGGAATTAAGCTCCAAGGAACAGAATTATATTAGCTCTGAGGTTTCCTGCAATGCTAAAATTCTCAGAATTACTTTTATTCATTATATCAGAATGTTTGCCTGGTTCAAGTATACTCATAATCAAGTTTGATGGGAAAGGGGCAATAATATTTTTATCCTGTATTGACCCTAACTGACAATTCAGCACTTCCAGTCTCCTTCAAATTCATCTATAAACCTATGGCTGTCTGTTTGAGCTGCTGTTACATTTGGGTAACTTATAGAAGCTGAGAAGTCCAAGGTGCCAGCACAGTCTTGTTCTGGTGCGGGCCCTCATCCTGGTTCATAACCAGCTTCTTTTTGCTGTCCCCATGTGGTTGGAGGGGGCTAGGGATCCTCATGGATCCCATTCATGAGGGTTTCACCCTCAGTTCAGTTCAGTTCAGTTCAGTTCAGTCACTCAGTCGTGTCTGACTCTTTGAGACCCCATGAATCACAGCACTCCAGGCCTCCCTGTCCATCACCAACTCCCGGAGTTCACTCAGACTCACATCCATCGAGTCTGTGATACCATTCAGCCATCTCATCCTCTGTCATCCCCTTCTCCTCCTGTCCCCAATCCCTCCCTGCATCAGAGTCTTTTCCAATGAGTCAACTCTTCGCATGAGGTGGCCAAAGTACTGGAGTTTCAGCTTTAGCATCATTCCTTCCAAAGAAATCCCAGGGTTGATCTCCTTCAGAATGGACTGGTTGGATCTCCTTGCAGTCCAAGGGACTCTCAAGAGTCTTCTCCAACACCACAGTTCAAAAGCATCAATTCTTTCAGTGCTCAGCCTTCTTCACAGTCCAACTCTCACATCCATACATGACCACAGGAAAAACCATAGCCTTGACTAAGGACCTAAGTAAACACTTTCCAAAGCCCCCACCTCCTAAAACTATCACGTTAGGCATTGACATTTCAAACTGGGAGGTAGGGGCACAAAAATTTGGACCAGAGCATCTCCCCCAAATCTTATGAAGTTTTATAGTACACTTTCCCGTAGGAAGAAGAATATTGTGATTATATTATACTCCTCAGCCAATGAATTGGACAATCCCTTGGGCTTCCCTGGTGGCTCAGACAGAAAAGAATCTGCCTACAGAATGGACTGGTTGGATCTCCTTGCAGTCCAAGGGACTCTCAAGAGTCTTCTCCAACACCACAGTTCAAAAGCATCAATTCTTTCAGTGCTCAGCCTTCTTCACAGTCCAACTCTCACATCCATACATGACCACAGGAAAAACCATAGCCTTGACTAAGGACCTAAGTAAACACTTTCCAAAGCCCCCACCTCCTAAAACTATCACGTTAGGCATTGACATTTCAAACTGGGAGGTAGGGGCACAAAAATTTGGACCAGAGCATCTCCCCCAAATCTTATGAAGTTTTATAGTACACTTTCCCGTAGGAAGAAGAATATTGTGATTATATTATACTCCTCAGCCAATGAATTGGACAATCCCTTGGCTTCCCTGGTGGCTCAGACAGAAAAGAATCTGCCTGCAATGCGGGGGACCCAGGTTCTGTCCCTGGGTTGGGAAGATCCCTTGGAGAAGGGAATGGCACCCCACTCCAGCATTCTTACCTGGAGAATCCCATGGATAAAGGAGCCTGGGGGTCACAGTCTGTAGGATCACAGAGTTGGACATGACTTAGCAACTAACACTTTCACTTTCAACATATATTTGTTTTCTCTCAAGACTCATTTTGGCTTCCCTATATTAAGAGCTCCATTCTCTGGCTCTTTCATTGCTCCAGACCCAAGCTTGCCAACTCTCTAACTTTCCTTCTTTATTTCAGTTTTTCGTTCTCCTACTTGAGAACAACAAAATTTCCTTGTCTTATGCACAGCATATTAGCAATCCTTGTTTGCTGCGGTTCCCCACCCTTGGTGCTTCCTTCTGCAATGACTCCTCAAGCTTCTTCTTTTTTTTTTTAAACACAAACAATGACCTCTCTAAGAAGTGTTGCGGTGAAAAATCTCCCATATCCCCTTCTTGTTGCGTTAGTATGAGGGATTCCTTGGGAACATGAGAAGGGAAGCTGAGACAAGGTCAAATGTAATTGCAGCCTTTTACAGAGGTGTTCATACTGGCTCTGACATGTCTAGAAGCATCATCCTTTCAGCCCTACCAAATCTTCTCTCATTCAGATATAAGAACACATGGTGATTGAATATCAATATTGTTATGTGGCGACATCTTGATTAGGAAGAGCAAGAGGGTTTAGAACTGAACAGATCTGGGCTCAAATCTCAGCACCATTACTTCCTAGTTGAGTCAATTTTTTGTAAATTGCAAGCTGCTTAATCTCTGTCAGCGTCTCCTTCATCTCACATACACGCACATGCACACACACACACAATAAAAGTATACATTTCATAATGTAAGAATGAAAACATGGGATATACAAAGCATTGAGAACAGTGTTTGGCTCTAAGTAGGTGTGAAAGGTTGTTGTTGAATCACGACGCCGGGATTCTTGGCCCCAGAGATTACAGTCCATGGGGTTGCAAAGAGTCGGACACGACTAAGAAGAAATAACTACCTTTCTCACTGGCAATGTTTAAATCTTTATCCATTACTAAGTGGCTAGATATATTCAGGATGGTCATTCACTAAATTAAATTTTCAATCTTCACAAGTATAATGACTATAAGATCTCAATTCTTTCAACTCAATATAATAATTAAATCTTGTTTTTAAAGATTTTGCAGCTCCAGTTTCAGGACAATGGAGCCATTCTTGTCATCAATGACCAACAAAAGATGAAACATGATTAATTTGCAGATTATATTTTAATAGAATCTGTTATGAAAATAAAGCTGAACAATTGGAGTTGTTTTCATGTAATACAGTGTCCTTTGACATTCATAACTGTCCCTTCAGGTGAGTAGAGTTCATGTGATTGTCTCCAGAATGGATGAGGAAACCAAAGCTCAGACACACGAACAAAGACCTTTGGAAGCTAAAGCTTAAGTTTTTTTTTCTTTGTACTGTAAAAATTTCATTAAATGAAATAATGAAAATAAAAAGCTTCATAAGTTATAAACGATTGTGAAAAGATGAATAATTACTATGATTATTCTTATCTTGGAGTAGACAGTCTAATAAGTCCTAGACCTTGAGACTTGCCATTTTTCAGTTCAAACCAAAGCATTTAATTCCATTACCAAAAACTTCAGAAGGTTCTAACTCTTCCCAGAATACCTTCATCTTGATTTTCATTCTAAACTAAGGATCTGCTTTTCTTCTAGGCCTGTGTAATGAGATGGGAGTTAGAAGGGACCCAGTCTTTAAGACCTTCTTTGAAGTCCTTGAAAAGGTGGGCTACTGAGGACCAAGTCCCCAGTAAGAATCAGTAAAAGTTCTGTAAAAAGAAATGGGTTTAACCCAAGAGCCCCCAACCTCCAGGATCAAATGCCTGATGATCCGAGGTGGAGCTGATGTAATCATAATAGAAATAAAGGACACAATAGATGTAATGTGAAACCACCCCACACCCACCCCTACGTGTGGAAAAACTGTCTTTCATGGAACCAGTCCTTGGTGCCAAAAAAGGTGGGAGACCACTGATTTAACCCACGCAACCACAGGTTGTGAATACAGAATTGGATACTAGAGTTCTGTGGATTATTTATTACAAGGTCTCTTCTCCTTAGGCCTTTTGTTCAGAGTGGAACTTAAGGACCTTACAATTTGTTGATGCTTCTGCCTTCCAGTCCTCGTTTCAAGTATGTGGCAAATAAATCTCCCTCCATTAGTCAGTTCTTCCAGTGTATTGTATGGTTGACCCTGTGGGTTCATCTCCAGGGTTATAGTCACAGTAACTATTGAATATTAAAGCATTTCTAAAAGCAGCTTGCAAGTCTGTTTTACAATATTGCTTTAGTGAACTTTTATAAGTCTATTGTTTTTATAGAATTCCTAGAAAAAAGACAAGGCCTGTTTTCCCTTTAGCTAAAAGTACACTGATTTCACTTATGGAAATGATCAAGATTATTTTTAGGTGAGTTTAGTCCGCTTTGTACTTCAGAAGAAAGAATGCAATCTTGAGGGAATACAGTGTCTTTCCATCAATAGACATTCTGAATAATTTTCAGTATGTATTCTTTTTGACAAAATTGAAGTGGCCATTTCAACTTTAAAAAATATCTTATGAAACTGACTTCAACACATGAAAGTTCAGTACTGATATGTGTCTGTCAACTGAGCTTCAAAATTCAAGTTTCAAAGGCATTTATTTTTCTCTTCCCTCATGTAGCCGAGGGTGGGTGGTACAAGTTTTCATGAATTACTGACAGAACCGACTAATTGATTATCCCCTGACCAAACCTTCCTCACCGAGCACCCTGTTGCAGTCCTCAGGAGTGAGCCAGGTGCCGGTACTAGTGGCTGTCTCTTCTCCTGTCTGAGACCCGGAGTGCAGGTGGAGGAAGACAGGTCATTAAAGTGCAAGAGGGCCAGGTGCCATTACACTGTTCCCCCATATCCCTCACTCCCTTGAGAGACGTTTAGAATCTGTCTAAGGCTCGGTTGGAGAGAGATTTGCCAACTCCTGCATCAAGAGGATTTTTAAATAACAATGCGAGCTAATGGTTCTGAGCTGAATTGTGTTCCCCCAGCCCCCAGTCATGTGTTTCCGTCCTAACCCCCAGTATCTCAGAATCTGATTGTACTTGGAGAGAGGGTCTTCTTTAAAGAAGAAATTAAGTTCAAGTGAGGTCACTGGAATCCAATGCCCAGTGTCCTTATAGAGGAGGCGATTAGGACACAGACGCAGAGAGCTGACCATTGGAGGCCTAGGGCCTTCCGGGGGCCATCCACAAGCGAATCAGGAAGCCTCAGAGGAAACCAGCCCTGCTAACTGATCTGGGAGTTCTAGCCTCCAGAACTGTGAGAAAACAAATGTCTGTTGTTTAAATTACCTAGTCTGTCATGCAGTCCTAGAAAACTAATCCAGTAAAACGAAACATGCACACACACGCATTTAGATTAATTTAGAGTCTGTAAGCAGAGTCCCTAGAAATAATGGGCCACCGCCGCTGATTCTGTTGTTACTCCTGGTCCCCGTCCTACCAAAAGTTGAAAGGTATATTCTCCATAATCCATTAAAAGGACTATGTGAGGAACAAAGACTAGTGTTATCTCTAGGGGGTGAAAAGCCCTTCAACCCTCTGTCTTCACTTCTGCATCTCTCCCTGATGATAAAATAACAGAATTGGGGGATATCTACCTCTGTGATTACTGTGAAGATTGTATGAGTGTGCATGTGTACGTATGTATGTGGGGTATAAACCTGCTAAGGACACATAGTAAGCATTATGTGTTTGCCTTACTGTTACTCTCATCATTATAGGCTTCTTGAAAGAATTTAGTCAAGCGAAATATATAAACCATAGCCTTCTCAACATTACAGATATCCAATAAGTTCAAGTTGGTATATTGACTTGGAGTTAAAAGTACAAGCTTTGGAATCGACACATGTTGATTAGAATCCTGGCTCTTTCTTTCCTTCCCTCCCCGCAAAGTCTGGTTCTCTCTGTCTTTCCATCTCAGTTAATGGCAACTCCATGCTTCCTGTTCCCAAGGCTGAACATCTCGGTGTCATCCTTGGTTAGTCTTTTTCTTGCAAGCTTCACAATGTGCCATCAAACCCTACTGATTTCACCTTCAAGATATATCCAGAAAACTACCCTTTTCACACCACCTCCCCTGCCAACACCACCATGGTCCAAACCACTCTCATCGCTCTCCTGGCTTATTATCAACATCCCAAACAGTTGATAAAGAGTTCATCCTGTTTATAACAGTTTATCCTGTTTAACAGCATCCTAAACAGTTTTCTTAGTTCTTTACTTTCTTCCTTTTGTTTTGTTCTGGATACAGCAGAGAGAAGCCTTTTAAAACACTTCGCTCCTCTGCTCAAAACTCTTCAGTGGCCCTCCAAGATGAGGACCAAGCTCACAAGGCCCTACTAGGCTCTAGCAGCCTGCATGCCTCCTTACCCCTGTGTTACCTAGCTGACTTCATCTCTTCCTTCTTTCCCCTTGCCTGCTCCTCTTGGGCAACACTGACCTCATTAGCTGCTTTTTGAACAAAGCTGGTCGACTTCTGCCTCAGAGCCACTGCACTTGCTGTCTCTTCTGCCCAGAATGTTCTCTTTCTCACAACTCTCAGGTTGCAGTTTCCCTGGGAACTCTATTTAAATTTGCATCCCTCACCCAACTGTCTTTATCCTCATCTTTCTAGATGATTTTTTCATAGATTTATCTCCTAAAACTCTATTCATTTCATTTTTGCCTTGTCAACTGTCCACAGTATAATATAAGTTCTTGAGAGGAGGGGCTACTATTTATTATGTTAATTGCTGAATCGCCAGTGTTTTGAAATACTAGGAAAGATTAAGTAGTGGACAAAAGGAGAGTTGTAAGAAGTTTAAGGAACTTAAGCAACTCAGCCTGTGAGTTTTATTATTTTCACACATTCTGGCACATGTCAGAAGTTCCAATGGGCTTTTATGACTTATAATTGAACGTCAATAAAAGTGTGTGGGTCAATAAAATAGTTCTCTTTTTCCAGAGAACTTTTGTTATTGTCATCATTCATAAATAAATAGACTAGAAAACCCTCATATATTTTACCTCATGTATATAAACAGTGACAATAATAATAGAATCCATTTACTGTGTGTGCCTGCTAGGTCGATTCAGTTGTGTCTCACTCTTTGCTGCCTCGTGGACAGTAGCCCGCCAGGCTCCTCTGTCCATGGAATTCTCCAGGCAAGACTACTGGAATGGGTTGACACGCCCTCCTCCAGGTGATCTTCCAGACCCAGGGCTCTAACCTGAATCTCTTATGTCATTACTGTTTGTGCCTGCTAGGTCGATTCAGTTGTGTCTCACTCTTTGCTGCCTCGTGGACAGTAGCCCGCCAGGCTCCTCTGTCCATGGAATTCTCCAGGCAAGACTACTGGAATGGGTTGACACGCCCTCCTCCAGGTGATCTTCCAGACCCAGGGCTCTAACCTGAATCTCTTATGTCTTCTGCGATGGCAGGCAGATTCTCTATCATTAGTGCCATCTGAAAAGCCCTCCATTTACTGTATATTTAATATATTCAAGGAATACATTATATTATTTTGTAATTGAAAATTGCTTAATGTATTTCCCATTTCAGAAATAAATGGCAGATCTAGGTTCAATATATGGATTTAGAATCCATATCTAGTAGTAACTACAAAACTTGGTTCTTATCATTCCTCTGATGTAACACCCAATTATTAGTATATTTATTCCCTGTGGGAATATATAACATATTCATCATTATTTGAAATAAAATTTCTAGAAAGTAATAATTTTATAGTATGAATTTAATAGAAAGTTTTGCATTTATTTTTGGAAACTGTTAGCTGTTTCTTGTCTAACTTGAATGTAAGCCAATAGGCAAGGGCCAATTATGGGTTTGATTTAAGACTACTTCCCCTAAATATTTCTACTTCCCTCAAAATGTTCAAAACTGATTATAAAAAAATTTAGTAAGATATAAGATTTCATAGGCTTTGTGTACTAAAGAATTTACTTGGTTCTTATCATTCCTCTGATGTAACACCCAATTATTAGTATATTTATTCCCTGTGGGAATATATAACATATTCATCATTATTTGAAATAAAATTTCTAGAAAGTAATAATTTTATAGTATGAATTTAATAGAAAGTTTTGCATTTATTTTTGGAAACTGTTAGCTGTTTCTTGTCTAACTTGAATGTAAGCCAATAGGCAAGGGCCAATTATGGGTTTGATTTAAGACTACTTCCCCTAAATATTTCTACTTCCCTCAAAATGTTCAAAACTGATTATAAAAAAATTTAGTAAGATATAAGATTTCATAGGCTTTGTGTACTAAAGAATTTGACTGGTCTTCTTCCCTGGTTCCTAGGAGGTGACCTCTAAACCCTTGGGATTTCTTGAGGAGTTTCTTTGTTAATTATGATGGGTTTGAAGATAGTTTATGTTAACCAGATGATTCAGGATGGGGCCAGTCATGCCAAAAAAACCACTCATGTGATTGGAGGGTTGGGACTTTGAGCTTTGAGATTGCCAGCCCAATCTCTAGGCAGGGAAAGACCGTTAGAGATTGAGTTCAGCCTTGGAGCTAATGATACAATCAGCCATGTCTACACGATGGGAACCCTGATAAAAACTGCAGCACTAAAGCTCAGGTGAATATCCTTGGTTGGCAATATGGTGTACCGTCACACATCCATGAGGAGGGTAATGTGTCCTGATCATCCTGTGGGGGAGAGGAAAATGTAATTAGCTTCATGTTTGGAACCCTCCCAGACCTCACCCAATGCAAACTTCCTCTTTAACTGATCCTGACTTATATCCTTGTGATAATAAAACTATAATCTTTACTATAGCACTTTTCTGAGTTCTGTGAGTCATTTTAGTGAATTACTGAAGCTGAGGGGGTAGTGGAAACCCATACACCTTTAGCCAGCTGGTAAGAATGGTGGGTATCCTGGGGATTCCTAAACTTGTGGTTGATATCTGAAGGCATGGCAGTCTTGTGCCCTTAACCAGACAAGTTTTGCCCAGCTCTGGGTAATTAGTGTCAGAAGTCATTGAGCTTTCTTTCTCTTCCTCTATCCAAATATTTAAACTTCTTTTAATAGAAATATTCCTGAATAAATACTGGTGATTTTTAACATAAGGCATCACTTCCCCTTTGTTGAAGAAGATAGTACTTTAACAGTAACAGACTCATTCACGTGATTCATTTTGTAAGATAACTGGATTGTCATGGTCCCTTTGAGAAGATACAAAATCTTCAAAAGCTATATCTCAAATATCTGAGGACTTTACTTTGAATATTCAAATAACTTTAAAATTAGAAGTCTGATAAGAGGAGATTGAAGCTCATGATCATTTCCATAAGAAGGTGAAAAAATAGATTGCCATGGTTTCATCCAGAAAGTACAAAATGTAAAAGATCTCTGTGTGTCTCTAAGATAGATTTTAATTTAGTTTCAAGATAAATTTAAATAAAGATAATAACATGAAGCAACCCCTTATGGCCATTCTTAAACAATGGTAAAAATAAACCTGAACACACATTTCTCTTAATCTGGAAGATGTTCTTGTATATTTGATTAAATGTAGCTTTGAGAGGCTCAAAGAATTATATGCCTTATTACTAACACTTCCTGTAAGACTATTAGAACTACACCAGAAAAAAAATGATCCCATTGATTCTTCACTCAATCATATCATTGAATGTTCCTTAAAAGGAAGAGTCATATTTGAAGCTTCTTTCTTGCTATTGTTTTTATGGGGAGGTCATGATTTTAAAATGCTACCATTTTTATATACATAGTTTCATTGGACAAGTCAAAGAGTATATAGACTTTTTATTCCTTTTGGAAGTAGCTCTACATTATAGGTTCCAAATGACAGAGACATGGCAAGGCAGTCCTAATGGATCCTGAGGCATCTCTGTTCTGGATGGGATTCTGTTCCAAAAGACTTAGTTCAATAATCAAAGATAATTTTCAAAGCATTTCATTTCTTACTGGAAATCAAGAAAGATCCAATTGAAAACTTATACTATAATGTTTAAAACCCTCTCCCTCCATTTCCCAATCTTGTACACAGAAGCCTCAGAATTTTTTACTGGTAAAAACCTCAGAGGATCTACAGCACCCAGTTTCTAATCAAAATTCTCTCCCTCTCCTCCAGCCCCCTACATCTCTTCTTGATCTGTAAATGATGAAGACCAACCTAACCTCATATCCTACCCTCTTCATGAAAACCATGTCACTTTAAGAAAGGAGATAAGTGAAAGGATTGGGAAATTAGTTTTGAGTTTTCAGGGTGCTCTTTTTCAGATTATTATAGTCACTGCTATTAACTCAATAACAGTGATGATTGTTTTCCTTCACATCTTATCTTTGGTGGATCTGTTCTAAGGTACCCATTCACTTTGCAAAGTCTACATGAAGACATCTAATATTCTAAATTGTATACAAAAGTAATACTCAAAAGACCAATAGATTGCTGATCTAGTGATAAATGCACTTCTTGAAAGAACCGTTTATTTAAGAAGATTGTTTTATGATACATTCAACTCACACACTGTCACCATCACTGACAAGTATCTAGCTCAAGCAAGACCACTTTGTTAAATATATTACAGCAGGATCCTCTATGACTCACCTCCCAAAATACTGGAAATAAAAGCAAAAATAAACAAATGGGACCTAATTAAAATTAAAAGCTTCTGCACAACAAAAGAAACTATAAGCAAGGTGAAAAGACAGCCTTCAGAATGGGAGAAAATAATAGCAAATGAAGCAACTGACAAACAACTAATCTCAAAAATATACAAACAACTCCTGCAGCTCAATTCCAGAATAATAAAAGACCTAATCAAAAAATGGGCCAAAGAACTAAATAGACATTTCTCCAATGAAGGCATACAGATGGCTAACAAACACATGAAAAGATGCTTTACATCACTCATTATCAGAGAAATGCAAATCAAAACCACAATGAGGTATCATTTCACACCAGTCAGAATGGCTATGATCCAAAAGTCTACAAGCAATAAATGCTGGAGAGGGTGTGGAGAAAAGGGAACCCTCTTACATTGTTGGTGGGAATGCAAACTAGTACAGCCATTATGGAGAACAGTGTGGAGATTCCTTTAAAAACTGGAAATAGAACTGCCTTATAACCCAGCAATCCCACTGCTGGACATACACATCGAGGAAACCAGAATTGAAAGAGACATGTGTACCCCAATGTTCATCACAGCACTGTTTATAATAGCCAGGGCATGGAAACAACCTTGATGTCCATCAGCAGGTGAATGGATAAGAAAGCAGTGGTACATATACACAATGGAGTATTACCCAGCCCTTAAAAAGAATGCATTTGACTCAGTTCTAATGAGATGGATGAAACTGGAGCCGATTATACAGAGTGAAGTAAGCCAGAAAGAAAAACACCAGTGTAGTATACTGACACATATATATGGAATTTAGAAAGAGGGTAATGGTAACCTTGTATGCAAGACAACAAAAAAGACACAGATGTATAGAATAGTCTCTTGGACTCTGTGGGAGAGGGGGAGGGTAGGATGATTTGGGAGAATGGCATTGAAACATGTATAAGATCATGTAGGAAACAAATCATCAGTCTAGGTTTGGTGCAGGATACAGGATGCTTGGGGCTGGTGCACTGGGATAACCCAGAAAGATAGTATGGGGATGGAGGCGGGAGAGGGGTTCAGGATTGGGGACACGTGTACACCTGTGGCAGATTCATGTTGATGTATGGCAAAACCAATACAATATTGTAAAGTAAAATAAAGTTAAAAAAAAAACAGAAAGCAAAAAACCAACCACATTGCAAACCAACTATGTGCTGTGCTTAGTCGCTCAGTCATGTCCGCCTCTTTGCAGTCTCATGGACTATGCTGCTGCTGCTAAGTCGCTTCAGTCGTGTTTGACTCTGTGCGACCCCACAGATGGCAGCCCATTGGGCTCCGCCATCCCTGGGATTCTCCAAGCAAGAACACTGGAGTGGGTTGCCATTTCCTTCTCCATGGACTATATACTTCAAATTAAAAAAGAAAATTATGTTTAAAATACATAAAAACATGTATCTTGAGGATGTGGCTAAAAACTACCAAGTCTACTTTAAACACTGCATTGACTAATAACAGGATATAATTCAGGACATGACGTTCTCAATGCCAGTTCTACACTATCTCAGGTTTCCTTTATTAGTGACAAAAATTAAAAACATAGAACAAGTAAAAAAAATATTACTGACATTTTTTCTTAAAAAATGTTGAAACAAGAACCTAGGTGGCCAGCTGAATAGCTTGTCTGCTGCTTGTTTAGTTATTTTATATCTTGAGGATGTGGCTAAAAACTACCAAGTCTACTTTAAACACTGCATTGACTAATAACAGGATATAATTCAGGACATGACGTTCTCAATGCCAGTTCTACACTATCTCAGGTTTCCTTTATTAGTGACAAAAATTAAAAACATAGAACAAGTAAAAAAAATATTACTGACATTTTTTCTTAAAAAATGTTGAAACAAGAACCTAGGTGGCCAGCTGAATAGCTTGCCTGCTGCTTGTTTAGTTATTTTATGGGATGAAGCTATTAAATGAGAACATTTTTTTTTAATTTAACACTTTATTCTGTTTTACAATACTGTATTGGTTTTGCCATACATTGACATGAATCAGCTACAGGTGTACACGATCTCCCAATGCTGAAGCCCCCTCCCGCCTCCCTACCCCCCCCATCTTTTGTAGTTTAACTGGGTACTCAGGTGGTATTGCACAGGTCTGATTTGCTCAAGTGAAGGTCATACAGGTAACACCAATGAAAATTCTCATCCTTCTCCTATGAGCAGTTAGAGGTGTGTTAATCATAGAGAAAGTATCAGTCTTAAGGTTGTAATGGTGTGCATTTTCATTCTAAGCATTTTTGAGAAAGTCAATCACAAAACACTTTTTGAACTTTCAATTCACCTATCACCCAACCTTTCACTTTTTAAGTTGTAAAACAGCTAGGGAATCTTATTCATGACTGCTCATGGCTTATGTTGATTCTGACCTCAGACATCTTTTTTTTTTTTTTTAATTTCTTGCAAGTGAATAAAATCTACAACTCAAACCGTTACACTGCAATTTCTATCCTGAATTGTCTTTCAAGGTGATCACTGACTGTGCCTGTATAACAGCAGCAGTCCACTTCCTGGCTTTGCTATCCTATCATGTGCAGTCCTCATGAATTTTTCCCTGCTTGGGTCATTTACTCATAGAGAACCTCCCATTGCTGGAACTGTGGGTTGAAGAGCTGGGCAGTGCCAAAAACAGACACATGAGGAAGTGAGTCTTCTACACATGTAATTTTTTATGGTCTCTGTGTTTGTTCTGCCTAGCTTATGTTCCCACGCATATATATTTCACTTGATAACAGAGTTTCATTGTCATAAACAACTTTATGACTAATTTGACACATTTTTTGTGAATAATACTACATGCTAAACTTTTCTAAAGAGTGAATCCTGAAATCGGACTTCTTAAATTATAGATTCACTGACTATTTCTTAATTTTACTCTACATTAATTCCATTGAGTATTAGGTAGGTATATAATATTAATCTTTTAAACATTATTTATTAGGCAATACAGTGAATAAAATTTAATACTGTCTGCTCTAAAAGTGCTTAGCACCAAGTATACACCCAGTATACATTAACTCTTATTAGGAGACCTTAACACACAATAAACACACACAAACACCACATATACCTAGATTAAATAATCAATGAAAATCAAAGTATAACATATCTAGAATAAAAGAATAATAACATACTAATTAAATATTGATTAAATTCATTGATTGAGGCTAGTAAAATAGAAATAACTGATAAAAAGTATCAATGATAGCAACAAGACTTCCCTGCTGGCTCAGCAGTAAAGAATTTGCTGGCAATGCAGATGACCCAGGTTCGGTCCCTGGGATGGGAAAATCCTTGGAGAAGGAAATGGCAATCTGCTTCAATATTCTTGGGAAAATTCCATGGATAGAGGAGCCTGGCGGGTTATGTCCATGGGGTTTCGAAGAGTCAGACATGACTAAGCAAAAGCACCAATAGCAACAAAAGACTGAAAAAAAGTCTGTTAATTACTTTTTAAGGGCTGCTATACTTATCAGCAATCACATAAATGCAAATTAAAACCAAGGGAAAATGATTCACACTCACTAGCCTAGGAAATTTTCTATATTTTGGCAATACCCTGTTATAATGAGGCTGTAAAACAATGAAAAGTCTTTTGTACTGCTGAAGGAAATGTAAGCTGGTACAACTAATCTGAAGAGGAATTTGGTAGTTAATTTGGTAATTAATAAAGTCATTAAGTCACAAAACAATTTTGTTTCTAAGCAGATGTTTAAAGGAACTCTTTCAGTTCTGAGAAGATATGTGCAAAAATGTTTACATAAATATTATTTATAAAATCAAAATTTTAAATAGAAAGAATGTAAGTAAAATCTTATTCTTGAGAATGTAAACAAATGTTGTGAGAGATAAAAGCAGACGTTTGTGTATTGTTAAAACCAAATGCAGGATAGAATTATCTCTGGGCTGTAAGTAGCTACCAAAGGTGAGGATGTAAATGGAGAGTAATAGTCACAGAAAGCCCCAGTTTTATTGTTACAAGTTTATTTATTCAACTGGTTGTTGAGTACATAGTTATTTGTTGTATTATTAATAGCTTCATGTAGAGTTTCATGCTGTACTGCATTTTAATAAAAAGAAAAGAATGAGATTTCCTGAAAGGAAATATATAAGGAGTGTAAAACATTACCTATGAATATTTAGGAGCTACTAAATTTAACAAGAAGGAGAGCAAAGAAACATCAAACACACTGCCTAAGAATTTCCCATAACTGTTACAAATGCCACACTTTGTATGCATTACAGCTAAATCTGAAATTAAGTTTTCATCTTTCATATTCTTCCTTTTTGCAATGTTAGGGGAAAAATCTTTTAGGGTATCATTGAAAAGAAAGCTGCTTCAACAAAAATCAAATGTAAGCTACAATGATTCATTAAACTCTGGAAATAACAAGAGAGTCCTGTGACTCATGAGGACAGCTCACAATAAAGCATGTGAGATAGATGCTGGGGGCAGAGAGAGACTTGGTTTATGTGAGTGGATGTCACAGGTTGTATGGGTCATGGGAGGCTAGATGTTACAATGTTTAACAGACACCCTGAAAATGTACTGCTTCCTCATGAGCAAATTCACTGTTAACATAATCATATTTAGTGGCTAGTGGCAACCATAGATGGTCATGGTTTTCCTTACTGTAGCACTAAAAAGATATCATGGTGAATTATAGTGTTACTCTTAAACCTGGACATGATGTTAATTTTCATTAACAGTTCATTTAAAAAGCAAGTCATGTGACTACATTGAATTCAAGTCAGAGCAGGAAATTATAATACTTCTAAATAACTGGAGCAAGAGAGTCAATATATATGAATAGCCCTAATGATACTATAATGGCAATAAATTGAACCTCAGATACTAGAAGTGCAAGTAAATATCATCTTGCCTTCAAAAGTTTCCATACAGTGTACTACCTAAAACGTGTATTTACTCATATTTTCAAATATATAAGGTTATTTATAAGCAGAAAACTTAATGAGGCAGGTTACATTGTTAGGTCTGTATAAGCTATTAAGTCAAGTCTGTATAAGCTCTTAAGTCATTCCTGCAATTTCATTCTGATATCAAAAGTTTTTACTACTTCTCTACCAAATATATGATAACTCCATCATGGAAGTCAAAGCTCCTGAAGGCACCTTGAAAATCTCCAGTCCTTTAAGAATGGATGGATAATGAGAACTAGAGCTCTAAGGAGTTACAATCTATAATGAAAGACAAGTATTAGGCAATATGCAGGCTGAGAAAAAAAGAGTATATGGAGATACAGTCATAATTTCTAAAACAAAAGTTATTTGCATATTATAAAGTGCTATTTAATTAATTAATCCAGGACATTTATGCCAAAAGTCATAGATTTTCTATGAATATTCAAAAAATATAAATAGCATATGAGCAAATGATAGCCTAGGATTTCTTTTAAAAGCTACTAAATAGACTCAATATTATATATTTTATTTTTCCATGCAGAAATTCCTATGCGTGTATTATTATAAATTTTTTCTTAAATTCTTATTACCTTAACATTTATATATAGCAAAGATCTCAACATTCAATAGGAAAAAGATTGGAAGAATGGAAAACAAAGATAACAAATTACCTGAAGCAAATTTAATGCCTCTATGCCTGTTAGTAACATTATATATAATTGTACAAACATTCTATATAATTGTACAAACCATATGGTAAAACACTATCCAGTCATTAAAAACAAATTGAGGCTATTCTGTTTGACTTTTGTCTTGAATGAAAAATTATTGTCAATTTGAGTAAACAGGGATTGAAAGTGAAGTGAAAGTGAAGTCGCTCAGTCGTGTCCGACTCTTTGCGACCCCGTGGGCTGTAGCCCACTAGGCTCCTCTGTCCATGGAGTTATCCAGGCAAGAATACAGGAGTGGGTTGCCATTTCCTTCTCCAGGGGATATTCCCAACCCAGGAATCGAACCGATGTCTCCCACACTGCAGGCAGATGCTTTAACCTCTGAGTCATCAGTTACTCTGATTATAGGAATCAAGTGGAACAAATAACTTTTTTAAAAAAATTTTACCAGTTGTCTGAACTTGGCAATGATAAGTGGTAAATTTTTCAAAGACAAAATTGAAAAGCAAAACTTAGTTAATATTCTTTCATACATATTACACAACACTTTCAGCTGGGATAGATTTATCAATTTCTCTAATATGTAAAAAGTTCAAGACAAAATTTTACAGTGTTATATGTCAAGGACACACTATGTGTTTTAATTATGAAGACAGAATAACTTAGGCTCATTATAAAACTATTTTTGCTAATCTTACATGAAACTTCCATTTCTATTTATGAAAAAACGTCTTGCCCCAAGTCAGATTCATTGACTCACTCAAAGAGCATTCTCTAATGCAAAGCACAATTCAGGTTGAAAAATTTTACAACTACATTTAAAGAATATTTTATAGGAAGAGAATATAAGCATTGCAGTTATACATGAGTTTAGATATTGAATTTTTAAATATTCGGAGATTATTTACTACTTTCAAATAATCAACTTTCATGAAGATGGAATTTAAGTGACTTTATTTTTCAGCCAGCAGTTAAGTCATCAGTAAGCCACTGAAAAGTAAAATTAGCCTTCTAGTTTCAGAATTCAAGTTATGGAGTTTGGAAAGTGGAAAGTGAAAGTGTTAGTCACTCAGTTCTGTCATACTCTTTGGCCCCAATGTACTGTGTCCAACAATATTTTATAGGAAGAGAATATAAGCATTGCAGTTATACATGAGTTTAGATATTGAATTTTTAAATATTCGGAGATTATTTACTACTTTCAAATAATCAACTTTCATGAAGATGGAATTTAAGTGACTTTATTTTTCAGCCAGCAGTTAAGTCATCAGTAAGCCACTGAAAAGTAAAATTAGCCTTCTAGTTTCAGAATTCAAGTTATGGAGTTTGGAAAGTGGAAAGTGAAAGTGTTAGTCACTCAGTTCTGTCATACTCTTTGGCCCCAATGTACTGTGTCCAACAAGCTCCTCTGTCCATGGAATTCTCCAGACAAGAATATAGGAATGGATCATTAATTTTTCTGGAGTTGAGCTGCATAAGTTGCTTGTATATCTTTGAGATTAGCTGTTTGTCATTTGCTTCATTTGCTATTGTTTTCTCCCATTCTGAAGGCTGTCTTTTCACCTTACTTATAGTTTCCTTTGTTGTGCAGAAGCTTTTAATTTTAATTAGATCCTATTTGTTTATTTTTGCTTTTATTTCCAGTATACTGGGAGGTGGATCATAGAGGATCCTGCTGTGATGATGTCGGAGAGTGTTTTGCCTATGTTCTCCTCAAGGAGTTTTATCGTTTCTGGTCTTACATTTAGATCTTTAATCCATTTTGAGTTTATTTTTGTGTGTGATGTTAGAAAGTGATCTAGTTTCATTCTTTTACAAGTGGTTGACCAGTTTTCCCAGCACCACCTGTTAAAGAGGCTGTCTTTACTCCATTGTATATTCTTGCCTCCTTTGTCAAAGATAAGGTGTCCATATGTGTGTGGATTTATCTCTGGGATTTCTATTTTGTTCCATTGATCTATCTATATTTCTGTCTTTGTGCCAGTACCATCCTGTCTTAATGACTGTGGCTTTGTAGTAGAGCTTGAAGTCAGGCAAGCTGATTCCTCCAGTTCCATTCTTCTTTCTCAAGATTGCTTTTGCTATTAGAGGTTTTTTGTATTTCCATACAAATCTTGAGATTATTTGTTCTAGTTCTGTGAAAAATACTGTTGGTAGCTTGATAGGGATTGCATTGAATCTGTAGATTGCTTTGGGTAGTATACTCATTTTCACTATATTGACTCTTCCGATCCATGAACATGGAATATTTCTCCATCTATTAGTGTCCTCTTTGATTTCTTTCATCAGTGTTTTATAGTTTTCGATATATAGGTCCTTAGTTTCTTTAGGTAGGTG
>SJYC01025772.1:0-23379 GCA_006408675.1 Madoqua kirkii | reverse complement strand
TCTAAGAGAAAGCAGAATTCAGGTATTAAACAGGACTTTGAAAGAATAAAATTAAATGTCACTAGATTATGAAAGTTTATGGGTGTTAATGTCTTCTTCCCACATAGTGGAATTTAAAGGATAGAATCTGAAGTAAATATGAAATTAAACTTAATAAGTTAATAAAAGCTAATAAAATGTTGAATTACTTGATGATTAAGCAATAAAATAACTGGACATATTTTTTTAAATGAGCAAGTGAAAAGATGTGAGAAGGAAGAGAGCACAAAAATAAGTTAAATTCTTAGTCTTTCATAGCTGGAGCTAGTGGGCATTATTATTAAAAGTGGATAAATCATGGAATGGGTAAATGATTATTTCTTACAATTATATTTCAAAATAGTTGAAACTTTCAAGGAAAAGTACTAGGAGCTGGAGTACAGGATGATACAAATGACATGCAGATTTATCATATATTCTTCTACAAATTTTCACTTTATATGTACATATATTAACTTTATAATATATTTAAGTATTTGAAAAGTGAAATTCGCTCCGTCATGTCTGACTCTTTGCGACCCCATGGACTATACAGTTCATGGAATTCTCCAGGCCAGAATACTGGAGAAGATCTCCCTTCTCCAGGGGATCTTCCCAACCCAGGGATCGAATTCAGAAAAAAACTATTACTAAATATGGGCTTCCCTGGTGACTCAGACAGTAAAGAATATGCCCACAATGCAGGAGACCTGGGTTCAATTCCTGAGTTGGGAAGATCCCCTGGAAGAGAAAATGGCAACTCGTTCCAGAATTCTTGCCTGAAGAATTCCATGGACAGAGAAGCCTGACAGGCTATGTCCATGGGGTAACAAAGAATGGGACATGACTGAGCAACTAAGCACAGCACAGTAACGCATTACTAAATATAATGGGAAAGCTTGAAATTAAGGAGAAAGACGACTATCCACTAGAAATGTAGGTTTAAAGACATGACAAGCAAATTGCATTGCAGACCACAAATGGCTAATAATACATGGAAATATACTTAACCCCACTCACAGTTAAAGAAATGCAAATATTATTTGTATATCTAGGTGAAAGATTTTAAAAATACATATTGGTTGACAAATATAAAATCATATTGGCAAGCCTAGAGAAAAGTAAGAATCCTCATTATCAACACAAATTTTTGGAGGGCAGTATCTGTTAAACTTTAAAACACACATATTACTCAGCAATTTCACCATTTTAGGAACATTATAAAGTAAATATGCAAGGAAGTGTTGTGTGGTATTATTTCTAAATTGAAAGAAACAAAGTAAAAGAACAATAGCAACAGGTGCAAAACAACCTAAGTGGTCTTTAACAGGGGACAGGTTCACAAAAAAGGTTCATGAAGTTCAGCACATTCATACGACAGCATGTTGCACCAGCCCTAAAGATAACAGAGAATCACAACATGTAGCACATTCACAAAATATTGGTAATGCAAATTTTTCTGGTAAAATTTATCTTCACACATGCTAAGCCACTTCAATCATGTCCAACTCTTTGCAGCCCTACAGACTAGTCTGCCTATTTCCTCTGTCTATGGGATTCTCCAGGCAAGAATACTGGAATGGGTTGCCGTTTCCTCCTCCAGGGGAGCTTTCCAACCCAGGGATCAAACCAGCATCTCTTACATTTCCTGCAAGGGCAGCCACTAGTGCCACCAGGGGAGCCCAGAGTTTGTATAATATGGTTCTATTTGTGTAAAAAATTCTGGAATATTCTAAGTATAGAGAGAAAATAAGTTATAACAAAGGAATACTCTGCAACTTATCATAAGGCCTGTAAGGTCAAGGTGGAGGAAGGACTTCTCACTTCATAAAATTCTCAATTTCTATTTTTTTCCAATGGCCATTTATTACATTAATTTTTAAAGAAGCTTTAAAAGAGTCTTCTGTTTCACAGTGAATAACTGTGAAACAGAAAATAAAGCCTACTGATCTGATCTATATTTCTTGGCAGCCCTAACTCACTCCAGCATCAAACACAATGATTGACCAAGAGCAGGTATTTGTGCAATATTCTCCAATTAGATGATAAACTAAAACATGAGGGATTTAAACCTGATATAGACAGCCATATATTTATTTTCCTGCCACATAAAAGCCATTTTACTATTATTAAATTTAAGAAAACCCAATTCTCATATAACATAACACTGAACACATCTAATTTATCCATATTTATATTTTAAAGAAAGTGCTTGGTTCAGTTCAGTTCAGTTGCTCAGTCATGTCTGACTCTTTGTGACCCCATGAATTGCAGCACGCCAGGCCTCCCTGTCCATCACCAGTTCCCAGAGTTCACTAATATTCATGTGCATCAACTCAGTGATGCCATCCAGCCATCTCATCCTCTGTCATCCCCTTCTCCTCCTGCCCTCAATCCCTCCCAGCATCAGAGTCTTTTACAGTGAGTCAACTCTTCGCATGAGGTGGCCAAAGTATTGGAGTTTCAGCTTTAGCATCAGTCCTTCCAAAGAAATCCGAGGGCTGATCTCCTTTAGAACGAACTGGATGGATCTCCTTGCAGTCCAAGGGCCTCTCAAGAGTCTCCAACACCACAGTTCAAAAGAATCAATTCTTCGGCGCTCAGCTTTCTTCATAGTCCAACTCTCACATCCATACATGACCACTGGAAAAACCATAGCCTTGACTAGACAGACCTTTGCTGGCAAAGTAATGTCTCTGCTTTTTAATATGCTTATTTATCTATCTATCATAGTTATCTATGATATCTAACATAACTTCCCTTCCAAGGAGTAAGCGTCTTTTAATTTCACGGCTGCAATCACTATCTGTAGAGATTTTGGAGCCCCCCAAAATAAAGTTTGACACTGTTTCCACTGTTTTCCCATCTATTTGCCATGGAGTGATGGAACCAGATGCCATGATCTTCGTTTTCTGAATGTTGAGCTTTAAGCCAACATTTTCACTCTCCTCTTTCACTTTCTTCAAGAGGCTTTTTAGTTTCTCTTCACTTTCTGCCATAAGGGTGGTGTCATCTGCATATCTAAGGTTATTGATATTTCTCCGGGCAATCTGGATCCCAGCTTGTGCTTTTTCCAGCCCAGCATTTTTCATGTAGGTCTCTAATAAAACATTTTTGTGTGTATGTGTTTTAATGTGTTTCCCCTTCTTTGGGTCTCCTGACCAAAACCCATGTTAGGTGTATACTCAGAACCCCAGAGAAGTAGGGTCCTGATTAAATGAAAGTCATTAGGAAATGTTTAGAGGGAAGCAGTGAGAACACAGAATAACATTTGAGACAAAGTGCTCATTTACACTTTAGAAGTACACAGAGACAAAGAATATGTGGCTAGGAACACATTCTGCCTCATTATTGTTTTTTGCAGGAGACAATTGTAACTCAATAGAAGGAAATAAACACAATATAAGGTTGTCCTAGTTTCAGTGTCTTCCAAAATCAGGAAACAAGTCTGATTGTGACATCGATCTCCAGAGGAAGCCAGCTTCTTTCTTGTCTGCTTTGGTCTGACACATGACTATGATGATGAACTCTATGCTACCCAGCCTCTCCAGGGACTAGACTTCATCCTTCCTCACCTATAAACAGAATCAGGATATGTCCTGACATTCGGCCAAAAACATCTGACCTTGAATAAGCCATGCTCTACAAAGCACACATATGGTACCTTGATGAGGGAGCCGCAAGGGAAGGGGATGGGAGAGGAGTCAGCAGGGCACTCTGACACCCCCTGGCTTATAACAAATCCCAACAGATGCCGATGTTCACAGACAACTCAGGGAGGAGACAGTAAGAAGACACCATGAAAGACATTAATCTTCTCCACTATAAACAGATTCAGGAAAACAGTACCAAGTGCCAAGTGAGAGAAAGGGAAAGAAAATACAAAAGGAGAAGACCTCTTAGACTGTTCTTGTTGTGCAACAGAGTGATGGGAGGAGGAACTGTGGTAAAGGAAACATCTGAAGATGGCTGATAACAGGGCTACAAACATGCATTTGAAGAGGTGTGCTGAAGACTTTTCTGTGCCTCTTTTTATCTATAAGTGAGCATCAATATATTTCATTTTAAATGGAAACCATATTGATTATAAATTTTCCCCAGCCACTAGCCAGGCCACTTGGTAAAAGGAAAAGTGAGTAATTATATTAACAGACATCGTGGCTCTATCTTCTTTTTAAAAAAAAAAAATCCAACTTTTAAAAAGGAGGAAAATTATTGTCATCCTGAGAAATGGTTCCAGAAGAAAAGGGAGAGAAGCAATGAGAGCACATGTCCGTTACTTTTTCCAGAGGCAAGGTGATGTCCCATTTATGTCAGAAAAGAAAATATCTGTACTCTAATAAAGGCCAAAAATTCAATCAGAACAGGGTAATCTTTGACACTGGTAACTGATCTGAAGGACTTTTCCTAAAATGATTGAAATGACCATGTGGTGTGATATTATTGAGCATCAAGGGAACTGTTCTCTGGGGCTTCCCTGGTGGTTCAAATGTAAAGAATCTCCCTGCAATGGAGGAGACCAGGTTCAATCCCTGGTTCAGGAAGATCTCCTGGAGAAGGGAATGGCAACCCATTCCAGTATTCTTGCCTAGAGAATTCCATGGACAGAGAAGCATCACAGGCTACAGTCCATGGGGTTGCAAAGAGTCAGACATGATTAAGTGACTAACACACACACAGACACACAAACACAAACTCTTCTCTAAATGGATAAAATCAGTTAGCAGGATTTTTTTTCTGCTTCAGTTCACTTGGTAATTTATGTGCTACTCAGATAATAACTATCACAAATCACTACACATTTCTGCAAGCTAAAAATACGATTGCTGGAAAAGGTATCTATCCAACTTACATCACAGATAAGGAACTGGCAGTCAGATGATACTGGGCAAGGAAAAAACAGTATAAATGTCTTTCAATCCAGATCAATGTATTTCCTTTTATACTCACTTAAGTATAGGAGGAAAATGGAATGACAGAGGATGAGATGGTTGGATGGCATCACTGACTCGATGGACGTGAGTTTGAGTGAACTCCAGGAGTTGATGATGGACAGGGAGGCCTGGCATGCTGCAATTCATGGGGTCACAAAGAGTCGGACACAACTAAGTGACTGAACTGAACTGAAGTAAAATATTAAGATCAAAAAATGGAGTCCTATTATAAGCTATCATGTCCAAGGATCAATTTTCAAACCTAGGCTTATCTGTCCCAGACCAACTGGTATATGTGGCTGGAAGATATTCTAAGAAATTTATTCCTGGTTTTCTCTCTCTGAATTTCCCCTAGTCAAATCAAGAAAGGCTCTGTGTTTCACTGCCTCAGGGAAATACAAGAATGAGTAGAAACAAAAGTAGCACGAGAAACTTCCTGAATTATATCTTTAAAACCTTAAGCTCATTTTGAGCAGGGGAGAACTTGATGGAAAAAAACAAAATACATGGAGGCTTGGATAAAACAGATAAAACAAAGGTGTTTTGCCCATAAATTAATAGAGAGAAACTCCCCTGCTGGGGTAGGCCTTTAGGACTCAGGCCTGCTTCATGGCAATATTCCAGAAAGGACTTCCAGTTGTCTTCAGGGTGTGAGTCAATAGCTACTGAGATTTCCTGTCCTGAGGAACATTCCAGAGAGCTGAGTGTGACAAGGAGCAACCAAGAGCCTGCGATCCAGGGGGTCATGTTGTCAGAGTGAAGGATATTCAAAGTGGCAATGAGAGGAGCAAGATGACTTCTCCCCAACTCCCTGATTGGTGGATGCCTGATGCTTTGTACTGATGGTTCTGGAACTGGGACATGACCCAGGGGGAGAAGTGGCAACAATTGTCTCCTTGACCAAACTTTAGTCAGTTTCCTTTGAGTATTCTTTTCAACTCAGCCTCAACTTGGACTGTAAAAACCGTAGATGCACGGCACAAGTGAATTCATCTACACACCTCCCAAAGACATACCCAGATAGACACATTAAGAAACTTGAAAAAACACTAGCCTGCTTTTTAACACCTCAAGTTTTGGAAATTAGTACAAATAATAGGTGGGCTTTGAATTTTTTTCTATAGCCACTTTTCTGCTTTTCTAAAGATTTGTTTTGTAAGGCAAGTACAATTGAAAACATTGGGGTGCAACCTGAATGATATCAAGCCATCCAACCACATTATCCTCAATTTGTTTCTTTAACTGAGATAGAAATGAAAACATTTCCATATTCTTTAAAGAGGATTTAAAGAGGATTTCTTTGGAAAGATTAAATCCTACAATGGCACCAGGATTTTTTTTTTTTTTTTTTTTTCCCTTCTGGGTACACAGTTTCATTTTAGCTTAAGGGAAATGGCCTAAAATAAGTTCCTATCCAGGTCTGAATGTCAGCTTCCAATCTGGCCAACTTTTGATCAAAGGGCTACTTTTAAAATTTCTTTTGAATATCTTGTCAACAAGATAAGCCAGGACAACAAGTAAATATCCCTGGCAGTACTGAACAATTCCATGAATACAAAAGGGGTTCCCATAAAAGGGTACAAAAGATACTACTCCCTCAAGATACCGTGCTAAGTCACTTCAGTCATGTCTGACTCTCTGCGACCCTATGGACTGTAGCTCACCAAACTCCTCTGTCCATGGATTCTTCAGACAAGAATACTGGAGTGGGTTCCCATTTCCTAATCCAGGGCATCTTCCCAACTCAGGGATCAAAACTGAGTCTCTCACATATATATGGAATTTAGAAAGATGGTAATGATGACCCTGTATACGAGACAGAAAAAGAGACACAGATGTATAAGATGGACTTTTGGACTCTGAGGGAGAGGGAGAAGGTGGGATGATTTGGGAGAATGGCATTGAAACATGTATACTATCATGTAAGAAAAGAAGCACCAGTCTATGTTCGATACAGGATACATGATGCTTGGGACTGGTGCACGGGGATGATCCAGAGAGATGATATGGGGTAGGAGGTGGGAGGGGGGTTCAGGATTGGGAGCTTGTATACACCCGTGGTGAATTCATGTCAATGTATGGCAAAACCAATACAGTAAAGTAAAATAAAGTAAAAAAAAAAAAAAAAAACTAGTCTCTAATATCTCCTCCTTTGGCAGGTGGTTCTTTACCTCTAGTACCAACTGGAAAGACACAGATCCAGACCAGCTCCCAAAGATAACCAAAAGAAAGACATAGAAATTTACCCTAAGAGTGGGCAATAGTAGTCAGCAGGACCCTAGCCACAAATAGACAGCAACCCATATTTCTGTCTAGCCATCTTTTGGGGTCCTCAACCTGATTGCTGGGGAGACTTGACACCTAGACATCACCAGATGATCAATACTGAAATCAGATTGATTATATTTTTTGCAGCCGAAGATGGAGAAGCTCTATACAGTCAGCAAATAATACTCTAGTACCAACTGGAAAGACACAGATCCAGACCAGCTCCCAAAGATAACCAAAAGAAAGACATAGAAATTTACCCTAAGAGTGGGCAATAGTAGTCAGCAGGACCCTAGCCACAAATAGACAGCAACCCATATTTCTGTCTAGCCATCTTTTGGGGTCCTCAACCTGATTGCTGGGGAGACTTGACACCTAGACATCACCAGATGATCAATACTGAAATCAGATTGATTATATTTTTTGCAGCCGAAGATGGAGAAGCTCTATACAGTCAGCAAATAATGGGAGCTGACTGTGGCTCAGATCATGAACTCCTCACTGCCAAATTCCAACTTAAACTGAAGAAAGTATGGAAAACCACTAGACCGTTCTGGTATGAACTTAATCAAATCCCTTGCAATTATACAGTGGAAGTGACAAATAGAGTCAAAGGATTAGATCTGATAGAGTGCCTGAAGAACTGTGGACGGAGGTTTGTGAAATTATACAGGAGACAGTGATCAAGATCATCTGCAAGAAAAAGAAATGAAAAAAGGCAAAATGATTGTCTGAGAAGACCTTACAAATAGCTGAGAAGACAAGTGAAAGGCAAAGGAGATAAGGAAAGATATACCCATTTGAACACAGAGTTCCAAAGAACAGCAAGGAGAAATAAGAAAGCCTTCCTCAGTGATCAATGCAAAGAAATAGAGGAAAACAATAGAATGGGAAAGACTAGAGATCTCTTCAAGAAAATTAGAGACACCAAGGGAACATTTCATGCAAAGATGGGCTCATAAAGGACAGAAATATTATGGACTGAACAAAAGATATTAAGAAACAGAAGATATTAAGAAGAGATGGCAAGAATACACAGAAGAACTATACAAAAAAGATCTTCAAGACCCAGATAATCACGTTACGATCATCTAGAGTCAGACATCCTGGAATGCTAAGTCAAGCGGGCCTTAGGAAGCATCACTTTGAACAAAGCTAGTGGAGGTAATGGAATTCCAGGTGAGCTATTCCAAAAACTAAAAGATGATGCTGTGAAGGTGCTGCACTCAATATGCCAGCAAATTTGGAAAACTCAGAAGTGGTCATAGGACTGAAAAAGGTCAGTTTTCATTCCAATCCCAAAGAAAGGCAATGCCAAAGAATGCTCAAACTACTGCACAATTGCACTCATCTCACATGCTAGAAAAATAATGCTCAAAATTCTCCAAGCTAGGCTTCAACAGTACATAAACTGCAAAATTCCAGATTTTCAAGCTGGACTTAGAAAAGGCAGAGCAACCAGAGATCAAATTGCCAACATCCCTTGGATCATCAAAAAATCAAGAGAGTTCCAGAAAAACATCTATTTCTGCTTTATTGACTATGCCAAAGCCTTTGACTGTGTGGATCACAACAAGCTGTGGAAAATTCTTAAAGAGACAGAAATACCAGACAACCTGACCTGCTTCCTGAGAAATCTGTATGCAGGTCAAGAAGCGACAGTTAGAACTGGACATGGAAAAACAGACTGGTTTCAAATCAGGAAAGGAGTACATCAAGGCTGTATATCGTCATCCTGCTTATCTAACTTATATGCAGAGTACATCATGAGAAATGCCAAGCTGGATGAAGCACAAGCTGGAATCAAGTTTGCTGGGAGAAATATCAATAACCTCAGATATGCAGAAGACACCACCCTTATGGCAGAAAGTGAAGAAGAACTAAACAGCCTCTTGATGAAAGTGAAAGAGGGGAGTGAAAAAGTTGCTTAAAGCTCAACATTCAGAAAACTAAAATCATGCCATCTGGTCCCATCACTTCATGGTAAATAGATGGGGAAACAGTGGAAACAGTGAGAGACTTTATTTTGGGGAGCTCCAAAATCACTGCAGATGGTGATTGTAGTCATGAAATTAAAAGATACTTACTCATTGGAAGAAAAGTTATGACCAACCTAGACAGCATATTAAAAAGGAAGGACATTACTTTGTCAACAAATGTCTGTCTAGTCAAAGCTATGCTTTTTCCAGTAGTCTTGTATGGATATGAGAGTTGGACTATAAAGAAAGCTGAGTGCCAAAGAACTGATGTTTTTGAACTGTGGTGTTGGAGAAGATTCTTGAGAATCCCTTGAACAGCAAGGAGATCCAACCAATCCATCGTAAAGGAAATCAGTCCTGAATATTAAAAAGGTCAGTTTTCATTCCAATCCCAAAGAAAGGCAATGCCAAAGAATGCTCAAACTACTGCACAATTGCACTCATCTCACATGCTAGAAAAATAATGCTCAAAATTCTCCAAGCTAGGCTTCAACAGTACATAAACTGCAAAATTCCAGATTTTCAAGCTGGACTTAGAAAAGGCAGAGCAACCAGAGATCAAATTGCCAACATCCCTTGGATCATCAAAAAATCAAGAGAGTTCCAGAAAAACATCTATTTCTGCTTTATTGACTATGCCAAAGCCTTTGACTGTGTGGATCACAACAAGCTGTGGAAAATTCTTAAAGAGACAGAAATACCAGACAACCTGACCTGCTTCCTGAGAAATCTGTATGCAGGTCAAGAAGCGACAGTTAGAACTGGACATGGAAAAACAGACTGGTTTCAAATCAGGAAAGGAGTACATCAAGGCTGTATATCGTCATCCTGCTTATCTAACTTATATGCAGAGTACATCATGAGAAATGCCAAGCTGGATGAAGCACAAGCTGGAATCAAGTTTGCTGGGAGAAATATCAATAACCTCAGATATGCAGAAGACACCACCCTTATGGCAGAAAGTGAAGAAGAACTAAACAGCCTCTTGATGAAAGTGAAAGAGGGGAGTGAAAAAGTTGCTTAAAGCTCAACATTCAGAAAACTAAAATCATGCCATCTGGTCCCATCACTTCATGGTAAATAGATGGGGAAACAGTGGAAACAGTGAGAGACTTTATTTTGGGGAGCTCCAAAATCACTGCAGATGGTGATTGTAGTCATGAAATTAAAAGATACTTACTCATTGGAAGAAAAGTTATGACCAACCTAGACAGCATATTAAAAAGGAAGGACATTACTTTGCCAACAAATGTCTGTCTAGTCAAAGCTATGCTTTTTCCAGTAGTCTTGTATGGATATGAGAGTTGGACTATAAAGAAAGCTGAGTGCCAAAGAACTGATGTTTTTGAACTGTGGTGTTGGAGAAGATTCTTGAGAATCCCTTGAACATCAAGGAGATCCAACCAATCCATCGTAAAGGAAATCAGTCCTGAATATTCATTGGAAGGACTGATGTTGAAGCTGAAACTCCAATACTTTGGCCACCTGATGTGAAAAACTGACTTGTTGGGAAAGACCCTAATGTGGAGAAAGATTGAAGGCGGGAGGAGAAGGGGACAACAGAGGATGACATGATTGGACGGCATCACCGACTCAATGGACACGAGTTTGAGTAAGCTTCGGGAGTTGGTGATGGACAGGGAGGCCTGGCATGCTGCAGTCCATGGGGTTGCAAAGAGTCAGACACAACTGAGCAACTGAACTGAACGAATCTGATTGCTGCCAAGCCAAGATCTCAGAAAACAAAATGAAACAAACTAGAAGGCAATAGCTGTCCCCCAAAGATAAAGATTTGATAATTCATACTTGTTCCCTGACAACCTGAGTTTGGGAAAGAAGGTGCAATGTGAAATTTTACCTTCTTCTCTTGACCAGGAACCACAGACAGAGATCTGATAGAGCTGACTTTGGTAAAAAAAAATTCTTCCCTTTTGCCAGCTTCTGCTAGTCCCAGAATGCCTGCCATCTGCAGGCTCTGGAGTACGTGGGGTGTCTCAGCAGGTCTCAACCTAGTCACCGGACACTTTAGAGGAGGAGAAACAGTCTTCCCTCTACTCCTTATAGTGAGTGCCAGGCTAAGGAAAAGGGTGTACCTTTTCCTCTAAGGTACCTCATAAATGGATATGCTAATCCAAGATGGTTATGAGAACTGTATTCAAGATTATCTTTAGCAAAATTAACCTGCTTGGTCAACTTCAAAACAAATTTTATTCACCTGAGATCGCACACTGGACTTGGTCCAGTTGAAGTCAGATACAGTCTGAACCCAGATGCAGCCCAGTTTCTAAGCTGGACCCAGTCTGACTCTGGCCAGTTTCTGTCCCCAATCCAAAAATAGAAATGCTCAATTAGAGTCTGAAAGCTCCTAATTCAAAAGCTACAGAGCTAGGATCCAGGAGCCTCTGACCTCCAGAGGCAGAAAGAAAGCAGAGAGTTCGAGGAGCTCACAGGCACCTCTGCCTGGTTGTTCATTGCTCCTGATGCCCACGAGCAGTCTCCTTAATTCTCTCTTCTGAGAGAGAACTACTACTAATAGATTAATGAAGGCATATTAAAATTTTGAAAGTTAATTTGAGCAAAAATCAATTCAAATCAGGCAGTGTCAAACCAGAAGTGTTCAGGAGCACTCCTGATATCAGGTATTATGTTGTTGTGGATCAGTTGCTAAGTCATGTCTGACTCTTCGCAACCCCATGGACTGCAGCACAGCAGGCTTCCTTGTCTTCCACTGTATCTTGGAGTTTGTTCAAACTCATGTTCATTGAGTCAGTGATGCCATCCAACCGTCTCATCTTCTGTTGCCCCCCTCTCCTCTTGCCCTCAATCTTTCCCAGCATCAGGTCTTTTCCAAAGTATTATGTATGGGGACTTACAGTTCTGCATTTATTAAAGATATCTTTGACCACTGTACTGTAAGTCTAACAGGCCCATGCCTAGACCAAAGAACGTCTAGAAGTGACAGCCATCATGAGATAAGTTATAGTCTTCCACAGTTGGCCGTGTTTCCTCAAAATTATAATCTAATTTTACCTAAGTATCTTATCAACATTTTTATAGCCTGTCCTATGTGTTTATCTGCTTCTTTGTCATACAGACATGACAATTCACTTCATTAATTAATCTATATTCCTTAAAAAGCCACATGTACTATTATTGGACTAGTCATCATTTACAAACAAAATTCACTGAATTTAAAATAGGATGAGTTCATTATAGGAAGACATTCTGATAAAAATTGACTCTTCTATATTTTTCTTTTAGTTCATTTTCCTCTAGTAATTATTTTCTTATTGTGGGGAAATATACATCCATTAAATTTACCACTCTAACCAATTTTAAGTGCATACTGCTTCCCGGTGGCTCAGACAGTAAAGAATGTGCTTGCCATGCAGGAGACCGGGGTTCGTTCCCTGGGTTGGGAAAATACCCTAGAAAAGGAAATGGCAACCCACTCCAGTATTCTTGCCTGGATAATCCCATGGACAGAGGAGTCTGGCAGGCTAGTGTCCATGGGGTCACAAAGAGTCAGATATGACTGAGCAACTGACATTTCAAAGGCATTAAGTACATTCATTGTGTTGAGCAACAATCAACACCATCCATCTCCAGACCTTTTCATTTTCCAAAACTGAAACTCTGCATCTATTAAACAGTACCTTTCCATTGTCCCCAGCCCACAGCCTCTGGGAACCACCATTCTATTTTCTGTCTGCATGAATCTGACTACTCTAAAATCCTCATGTAAGTGGAATAATGTAATACTTGTCCTTTTGTGTCTGGCTTATTTCACTTAGCACAATGATGCCCTTAAGTTTCATCCATGTTATAGCATGTGTCCGAATGTCCTAATACTCAATACAGAATTTGTTCACCAGTTTGTTTACTTTTGTTTCATACATTGTATGTCCTTTTTGTCTATTTCTTTGTCCATAGACATTGTGTTGTTTTCATCTTTTTATTGTGAATAATACTACTATGAACAAGGGTGGATAAACATCTGGATGAGTCTCTAATTTCAATTCTGTTGAGTAAATACTCAAAGTGGACCTGTTTAGACCAAATAGTGACTGTATGTTTAATTTTTTGAGAAATTCTCATTCTCTCTTCAACAGGAGTTTTACCATTAAATATTTCCACCTGCAATGCATGGCTGCTTCCAATTTCTCCACATCCTCATCAACACTTGTTATTTTCTCTATTTTTGAGAATAACCATCCCACTGGATGTGAGCTGGTATTTTATTGTGGTTTTGATTCTCATTTACTTAATGATTAGTGATATTGTGGGGCATTCGCTCTTGGATAACTATTGAGTTAGAAGGAAACTGCCTGGGCTCAAAAACTAGTTTCACCGTTTATCTATTCTGTGACCCTGATGGGTCATTAAATCTTTCTCAGCCTCAGTTTCCTCATCTGAAAAATAGAGAAAATAATTAACTTCACTAAGCCTTTGTGAGGATTAAATTAACTCATTCACATAGTAATACAAAGCTAACATAAACTGAAACACAAGTGTTCATGAAGAGGTAGCTTTTACTGTTCATGGTACTGTTCTTGCCTCTGATACCATTATTATTAGCTTAGAACATCACATTTTTAAAGTAAAAATATATATAACACTCTAATGTTCTGTGACATCTTTTAGGAAAACCATTGACTTCCTAAGTGCTAAAGCACAGCTATACATTATGAATACCACATACATTGACAGAGTTTTGAGCCTAGAAATTTTCATGAATGGTAAGAATATTAAGTTATTATGAATAAAGTTAGTCTCATAAAAGTTCTATTAAACACCTACAAGCTTGCAAAGAAATAAACTGCCTTTTAGTACTAAAAAGCTAAAATTAAAATTTTCCTGTTCCTGAGTAGAACCAGGTGTAGAGAAATAGAAGTTGGGTTAAAGATGGAGTAGACTGTGAATATCTGCTTCCATCCTTGGATCATGAGGCAACTGGGTATATTCGTGATAGGAACTCTTCTTTCTTCAGCCAAAACCAAGTTAGTAAATGCAAGTGCCTGAAACCACAATCTGGACACAGCCTGTGACACCATCTGGACACAGCCAGGACTGAGATCAGACTTGGAAAGGGCCCTACTCTCCTTCTGAAAAATGTCTGTGCTGATCTTAAGAAATGAATAGGAATATCACCACCACACTCTCTGGTCTTCCCTGGGGTCTTCAAGACCAAAGGGACCAAGAGGGTCCCTGATCTCATTTTAGGAAGCCAAAAAGGGAAACTTCTGGCCCTTCTTAGAAGCTATATGGAACAAATAGTAAAACAAACACAAGCATAGACAAAATAAAATTCTTATAAGCCTTTCTAAGGTGGGGGAATACATAAAATCTCAGCTGAATCTTTTACACACATTGACATGTATTTTCCTTCTTGGAAAGAATCTGTATGTGTCTGCTTGATTTGTACTTGGATCCCAAAATCTTGTGTCCCTTCCACTTGCTGCAGGCAGCTAGATGGGGCACAATTTGAAAGTGTAGCTATATTTATCTGAATGCCAGTTTTATGGACAGATCACAGAGGGAGATTCACACTGGTTGCCCTTACCATTAAAGAGCTTTCCAAATGTTCACATAAAAACTTTCAAGTGAAAAATTCCAAAAATGATTTAAACAATAGTTTAAACTGGTTTCAGACTGTATGTAAAATTCCAAAGTGAATAATTTGAAGTTCCTGTGATCTCCAGTCCTGAAAGAGAAGAGCAGTAGAGGACTCTGAGCTAAGAGTAAAATAAAGATGATGAAAAGTTTATTGTTCAATAAGGCAAAGGCATTTGTAATTCTATTGAGCTCTTACACCACATATCAAATTTCCCTGAAACCAGATGGTCAAGAAGGAAGTAAAAAGAACTGACATTTACTGAGCTGATACTCTGTCAAGCATTAGCGTAAGCAATGGCAATTATTATATAAGTTACAGGAGATGAAAAATCAGAGGGATAAAGCAAATTGCTCAAAGTCACAGTCAGTAAGCTCAGGTCTTTCTTCCTCTAAATCCAGTGCATGTTTTATTACATCTTAAATCTCTTCTCTGTAGCTTCTGTTTCTGAATAGTGAAGGTGGAAAGGTCTCTACTTAGCTCTCTTAGGTAAGACATCACTCATCTAAATATATGACCTCATTTATCATGCTTTCAGAGGGTTGCCAGGGCATTTGAAACAGGGAGAGTGAGGACAAGAGTATTTCCTTGATCAGACTGAAACCTGCTCAATGTGACATCTCAGAGTGAAGAAAAATATCCTGATTGCTGCAAAACAGGCAATGATGGCAATGGATAAAGCAAACATTTTGTTTGGCACCAGCCATTAATGTAATTCCTGAGGGTCAAGACCACCAGACAGTGGTAAGAACTACTTTCGTAATCACTTACAAAGAGACAACAGGGCAAAAGTGAGTGATTTGTGTTCAGTTATATTTTTGCATACTTTGTCTCTCTTTGTGCTCCCATGGATCCATTGGTTTTTGGCTTGGCATCTGCCTTAATCCTTTATCTTCCCCTTAACTCCTAGAAATCAAGTATGAATTAACAGAGCTGTGTGCATGCTAAGTCACTTCAGTCATGTCTGACTTTTTGTGACCCTATGGAATGTAGTCTGCCAGGCTCCTCTGTAGGATCCTCCAAAAGATACCTTGGGTTTCCCCACAATCATCCTGAACTCCACACATTCCAACAGGTAAGCTCACTGAAAGCACAGAAGACTCCAATGGACATGGAAGGCTCTGTAGCCATCCATACTTTCCCAGGGCAAAAGACACCTTAACAAGAACTGGACCTTGTATGTTTTCATGCAGTGTTCTTTCTACAAAAGGATTTATTCAGGAGAACTTTTCATCTGTCACCAGATGGTCGGGAATGACCACTACCTTGATTTTATAAAAGAAGAATTCAAGAAACAGCAGTAACAGTGACTGTGGCCTTTTAAAAGGTTCTTTCTAGGTTATGAATTCGAGGCACTATAATTATTTGCATTCAGCCTCTACCTAAGGTTGTCTCAGCTACATGTGGCTTGGATTTCTAATAGGGATATTTTCCATTAAATTTAATTCACACAGAAAACCTTTGGACTTTAGAGTAGTAATAAAATCCTATCTTTAGCCATTATAATTAAGGCCCCTTTTGTTCATGAGGGAAGTTTTTGAGGGAGGGTCAGACAGGAGCATTCCTGTCTGAAATGGTCACCCTAAAAATTGAAGTGGGAGAAGAAAGGAAACCCAGAGTTCCCATATCTATTTTCCAGTCCCCCTCTCTTGGATCTTCATAGCTGCCTTATATCTTCCCTAATTTTTTCATGCACAGCACCAAGAAAGTTGGTTCTCCCTGGCCCTGTAATGTTACCTCTCACATTTCCTTAACACTACCACTTCCTTTTAATGAAAGTGAAAGAGGAGAGTGGAAAAAGTTGGCTTAAAGCTCAACATTCAGAAAATGAAGATCATGGCATCTGGTCCCATCACTTCATGGCAAATAGATGGGGAAACAGTGGAAACAGTGTCAGACTTTATTTCTAGGGGCTCCAGAATCACTGCAGATGGTGACTGCAGCCATGAAATTAAAAGATGCTCACTCCTTGGAAGGAAAGTTATGACCAACCTAGATAGCATATTCAAAAGCAGAGACATTACTTTGCCAACAAAGGTCCGTCTAGTCAAGGCTATGGTTTTCCAGCGGTCATGTATGGATGTGAGAGCTGGACTGTAAAGAAAGCTGAATGCCAAGAATTGATGCTTTTGAACTATGGTGTTGGAGAAGACTCTTTAAGAGTCCCTTGGACTGCAAGGAAATCCAACCCGTCCTCCCTAAAGGAGATCAGTCCTGGGTGTTCACTGGAAGGACTGATGCTGAAGCTGAAACTCCAATACTCTGGCCACCTCATGCAGAGTTGACTCACTGGAAAAGACCCTGATGCTGAGAGGGATTGGGGGCAGGAGGAGAAGGGGATAACAGAGAATGCGATGGCTGGATGTCATCACCGACTCGATAGACATGAATCTGAGTGAACTCAGGGAGTTGGTGATGAACAGGGAAGCCTGATGTGCTGCGATTCATGGGGTCTCAAAGAGTCGGACACGACTGAGTGACTGAATTGAACTGAACTAAACCACTTCCTCTTGGAAGAATTTCCTGTACTTCCCAGATAGGGTTAAATGACCTTTTCCATACTCTAACACCAGCTTGAATATATTTTTATTTGTCATTTGTTGAATTACTGTGTACTAGTTACTATGCATTTTCATTAAAGAAAAATATGCATATATTATGGGTTTCCTTTGATGATATACCATTTTTTATTATTTGAGGGTTTGGTAAGAGTTTCATAAAATTTTTTGCTGTTATTGTTCAGTCTCTAAGCCATAAAATTTATTCTTAGCTTATTTAAATAAGAAAAAAAAATGTTATGTCCTTGGTTGATGGTAAATATGTGGCAAACCCACTTCAGTAAAGCATAAAATCCAAATTGTTATGACCATCATATTAGTTTTCTATTGTTGAGTAACAAATTATCACAAACTTAATAGCTTGGAACAATACCTAGTTGTCTGATAGTCCTGTGTGTCCGAATTTTAGGTGGGCTCATCTGGTTCCTTCGCTGAAAGTTTCACACTAAGGTGTCAGTCAGCTGCAGTTCTAATCTGGTTCCAAATCCACTTCTGCTTGTTAGTTGTTGATAGAGTTCATTTCCTTCCTTTCTTTCCACACAGCCCTTCGATCTTCAAGCCGGCAGTGGTGAGCAGAGTCCTTCTCATACTTCAGATCTTTCCAACTTCTTCAACTTCCAGCCAGAGAAAACTCTCTGCCTTTGAAGGGCTCGCGCAATTGGTTGAGCCCATCAGGACAATCTCTCTTTTTACCATTTAAATGAACATAACCAAGGGATTAACATCAAGGGGCACGGGAGTCTTCTTTAAAATTCTCCCTACCACAACCATGATTGTGCTACTGTTAATCAAACTTATCTGCATTTTTTCATCTTTCTGTCTATAGCAAGAATATGGTTTTCTATGAGGGATGTTAAGAATTAAGACAGCAACCTGCAGTCCTGAAACAGAGAATCACTCCTGTGGTCATGACTTCAGGGGAAGTATGTGCTACACAAATGAGCAAACCAGTCATCCTACTGGGCAAGTAATAACAAAGGCAGCCTTGATTTCAGAGGCAGAGATACCAATGATTCCATTAAAATATTTCATTGCCCCAAAGAGTAAGGCTGTGACCACCATTTGAATTTGGAAATCCAGCTATCCTGCTGTCAAACCACACTTTTATTGTGCAACCAAGAGTTTCTGAACTATATATGTATGATTAAGCTGTTTTCCTGATTATAACCAACTTAAATTTCAGCTATATGTTCAGTCTTTGTTTATTGTTACCAGAGTATACCAACTATAGTTATTGTGATACTATTTTGACTGTTTTGTAACTTACATATTTAGAAATTAACAGAATCTCTAACAAATCAACCCCATATCACTTTATTGGGCTCTTGCACAATACTGTCTGGAAGAAAGAAGATGGACTAATCAGCCCCAGGAGCTAGTTTTATGAACTGTATTCACAGAGAATACAAAGGGACTGGAAGATCATAGAAGAAAAAGGGAGAAGCACTTCTCAAACAGTTACTATCATTTAGGAAGTAGTTTCTTTTCATTAAATCCCTGGAAGGAAAAGACTATTTATATCTTCATTTATCTTTTTGCCTCCTACAAATAATGCCTAATTTTGCAATTTGAACTTGGTGTTTGCATGAATCAATGTTCATTGCAAAACTTCCTTAAGTATTTCACTAGTGAAAATTTGAAACTAATTTTTAATGTTCGAAACTTGAGAACAATTAACAAATACTTGATAGCCTTTGAAATCACAGTCAAAAAGAATATAATATATATGAAATAAAATGTGAAATGAATCATAGATGACAAAGGTAGTTTACTATATACTACAAAATATTTCATTAATCATGGGATACAAAAAATATGCAGAACTTATTATTTGGGGTTTTTATTATTTGGGGGTTAGACTACAGGTTGTTTCTATTTTCTTCCTTGGAATTTTTTTTTTATTTCTGAATTTTATTCCTTTGTAACCAAATTTGGAAGAAAAAAAAAAGCTACTGAAACTAAAAAATGAAAATGAATCAAGTTTGAATTTCAAACTGGAACTTTCAACAGAACATAGTTGATTCTTTGCCACAGACACCAAGTCATTTCTTTCTTTTCATAGGCATTCATATCACTACCCTGCATTTTTCCCAAATGAAATGACACAATGGAAAGACCATTCCTTCACCAAGCCCTGAGCCATAGGAAAATGGAAAGTCAGTCTGAGCATCTGCAGATCAGGAAATCAAGTTGTGGAGCAGGACTAACAAAAGATTCGAAGCTTGTATCATTTGCTGATCAGTTACTCACTATACTCAAAAAAAGAAACAGTTATACACATTATAATCCTTTCTCTGTTCCCCAGCCTCTATGATGAGGAAGGGATTTTGAGCAAATTGTCTTCATTTTTATATTTTATTTAATCTTTTGGGGCCTTCCTTGATTTCACCATCTTCATTACTGTCACAGGGCTGATTCACTTTAAGAATCCAGCTGGGAAACTTCTACAATACTTGGCTACTGAATTGAATTTTTAGGGCTGCATGACTACTGTGAATCTTCTCCATCTTTTTTCCCCCTCCTTCACCCTACTCTTACCCACTAAATAGCCAGGTTACACCAGAGTTCACCGACTTCCCAGTCTCAAAGAGTTAACTTGTCTATGACTCCAGTCAACTTAATCCCTGAGTCTGAACAAATGTTCTTTAAATGGAGAAGGGAGGAAGATCAGTTACCCCAAATTACTGCAGATTAGATTTTAGTGAGAATCCTTCCCCAGAATGGAATTAGCTTCTCTGTTGGATTCATGGTCAGAGCTGTGACAGGCTCTCAGCAAAGACTGAAAAGCATCATTAACATCAAGCAGCCTTATTTTATCTGCCCTTGTCCCCTTCATCTTCCCTTGAACTCCTGGTTTTGCTTATATTTCCCTGAAATCCTTAGAAAAATTCCTTTTGAAACAAGTGGGTGCCGACTCATTGGCCTGCTTCCTCTGTTTTCCACCCAAGGGGTAAACAATGGATTCTATTCAAATGCGTCCTGTCTGTGATCTGGGAACCTGCGTGCAGACAAAGCTCATCATTGCAGGGCAGATTGCCAGACCCATATTCTCTTCTGCTCACCTCCCAGGATCTGCTTCTCGGTTATTAGGGCCACTTGACAAAACGTAAAACATTCTCATGGTCCTATGACCCTGGAACTCACTGTTTTCTTTTCCCCCAGGCCCCCAAGGAAATACCACCCTAAATTCTCAGGTCAGTGCATTTGAGAACAGCCTTTCAAAAGCTAACAGAAACAATGACAGGAGGTATCAGGTGCCAGTCAAGTCCATAAGGACTACCACGTTTTATTTCTAATCACTTTAAGGATTATGTCTTAACTCTTCTCTTAGGTTATTTTTTATGTAGATAGTACTGGCTGGGGAAGAGAAAGCTCTGCAAAATTAGGGATATGACAAGTCATGGAAATATGTAAGACTTGTTAAAGACTTTGGGAACAACAAAGGGTGACTGAACACAGGAATAGAATCAGACTATAGAAAAAAGGAGAAATAGTACAAAACTTTAAGTAAACAGTGAGCCCATAGGAAAAAGATCTGAATCTACGTGACAGGGTATATTCAAAGAATATAAAATCGCTGATTTGAAAAGATATATGCACCCCTATATGTAATGCTAAAAAGTCTCTGTGCTAGGCTTCAACAGAATGTGACCCAAGAACTCTCAGATGTTTAAGCTGGACTTAGAAAAGGCAGAGGAACCAGAGATCAAATTGCCAACATCTATTGAATCATAGAAAAAGCAAGAGAATTCCAGAAAAACATCAACTTCTGCTTCAATGACTATGCTAAAGCCTTTGACTGTATACATCACAACAAACTGTGGAAAATTCTTTAAAAGATGGGAATACCAGATCACCTTACCTGCCTCCTGAGACAAGAAGCAACAGTTAGAACCAGACATGGAACAATGGACTGGTTCCAAATTGGGAAAGGAGTACATCAAGGCTGTATATTGTCACCCTGCTTATCTAACTTATATGCAGAGTACATCATGAGAAATGCCAAGCTGGATGAAGCACAAACTGGAATTAAGACTGCCAGGAGAAATATCAATAATCTTGGATATGCAGATGACACCACCCTTATGGCAGAAAGTGAAGAAGAACTAAACAGCCTCTTGATGAAGGTGAAAGAGGAAAGCAAAAAGCTGGCTTAAAACTCAACATTCAAAAAATGAAGATCATGGCATCTGGTTCCATCACTTCATGGCAAATAGATGGGGAAACAATAGAAACAGTGACAGACTGCATTTTCTTGGGCTCCAAAATCACTGCAGATGGTGGCTGCAGCCGTGAAATTAAAAGACACTAGCTCCTTGGAAGAAAAGCTATGACCAATCTAGACAGCGTATTAAAAAGCAGAGACATCACTTTGCTGACAAAAGTCCATCTAGTCAAAGCTATAATTTTTCTAGTGGTCATGTGTGGATGTGAGAGTTGGACCATAACGGCTGAGTGCTGAAGAATTGATGCTTTTGAACTATGGTGTTGGAGAAGACTCTCAAGAGTCCCTTGTACTACAAGAAGACCAAACCAGTCAATCCTAAAGGAAATCAACCCTGAATATTCACTGGAAGGACTGATATTGAAGCTGAAGCTCCAATATTTTGGCCATGTTGCTGTAAAGAGCTGACTCATTAGAAAAGACCTTGGTGCTGGGAAAGATTGAGGGCAGGAGGAGAAGGGGATGACAGAGGATGAGATGATTGAATGGCATCACTGACTCAATGGACATGAGCTTGAGCAAGCTCTGGGAGACGGTGAAGGACAGGGAAGCCTGGCATGCTATAGTCCATGGGGTTGCAAAATGCCAGACGTGACTGAGTGACTGAACAATGCACCCCTATGTTACTATGACATTATTTACTATAACCAAGATATAGAAACATGTGATATAAATATATACCTGTGTATATATATATATATATTTACATGTGTATACTCACATACACGTGTACACATACACATGATGGAATACTACTCAGCCATAAGAAAGGATGAAATAATGTCATTTGTGGCAACATGGATGGACCTTGAGGGTACTAAACCAAATGAAATAAGTCAGACGGAGGAGACAAATACCATATGATTTTGCTCATATGCAGACCATGAAAAATTAATAAAAATAAAATAAATCAACAAATCAAACCAAAACAAAAAAATAAATCTAGAGAAGAGAAGAGAACAATGGTTACCAGAGAGGAGGGGTTGAGGGAGGGTAAAATGGCTAAGGGAGACACACTGTATATTGATGGATGGAAATTAAATTTTTTGATGGTCATCCCACTGTAGGGGACACAGAGGTATAAATATAAAGTACATATAAAACTTATATAATGTTATAAATCAATGTTACCTCAATTATTTTAAATAAAAAGAATGATGGAGCAGCCCTCAAGGTGAGAGAGACAGATGCAGAGACAGAGGAAGTTTGCTTGCTCTTAAGGAACCCACAACCCCACTGTCATACAGGAGCACCAGGAACAGCTTTCGCAGACTGTGTTGACCCTCCCTTCCCAAGAATTTCATTTCTTTCCTGATAATCACTGTCTTCCTTTCTTCCCTCCCTCCCTTCTTTCTTTCCTTTCTTTCAACATAAATTTCAATAATCCTAACCTGCTTAGAAACCTTCAGTGACCTCCCAATGACCCGAGATTAAGTCCTCATCCCCAAACCTGGCACTGTAGACCCATTGACCTTTACCTCACACCTTCTCCCACTTGGTCTCTGTGCTCTAACCACAGTGGACTTCAATTTCTTCAAAGCTGTAAGTTGCATACTAGGTAAAAGTATTTTCACTTGCTGCTTCTTCAAAATGGAATACTCCCTCCTCTTCTTTGTTGAGCTCAGCAATTCTCAAATCTTTAGGACTCAGAATTAAACTCTTAAAAATTATTAAGAACTCCAAAGAACTTTTTTTTATTCTACATACTATCTATATCTATTAGATAGATCTATATTATCTACATCTAATTATCTATATCTAGTTATCTATATCTAATAGATAG
>SJYC01025771.1:0-17543 GCA_006408675.1 Madoqua kirkii | reverse complement strand
GATACATACATGTTCTAAAACTAAAACTGGGAAGTTTAAAAATATTTAACTCATTAAAAAATAACATAGTAAACTAATTCTACTTTAATGAATATAAAATATTCTATGGAAAATAACTACATCTACCAAAACCAAAACTACATTAGTGAAAAGAATGGCATTGGTCTGCATTTTTGCAAATTTCTTTAATGTCTGACTCAAAAGATTATCATATATGCTTCCACATTGAATCTGCTATGATACATGTCATGTAGGCTCTGGAAAACTTCACTGTACACATGTCAAAGAATAAGAATAAACACTATTTACTTCTTAGTATCATTATGGACTAGATTTGATTCCTGAACACCCAAAAGCAGCTTAGGCAGGGACTTCAGGGATCTCAGGCTGTACTTTGAGAACTTCTGCTTCTTTCTTCTTCAAAAAAGGTGGTCATTATTAAGGCCCAATAGACAAATAAAACTGTAATATTTAAAGTGTATAGCATGATTTTTATATATTTATATTATGAAAGTGAAAGTGAAGTTGCTCAGTCATGTCCAACTCTTTGCAACCCCATGGACTGTAGCTTACCAGGCTCCACCCTCCATGGGATTCTCTAGGCAAGAGTACTGGAGTGGGTTGCCATTTCCTTCTCCAGGGGATCGTCCCAACCCAGGGATTGAATTCAGGTCTCCTGCATTCCAGGATTCCCACAAATGAATTAACACATCCATTACCTCACAGTTACCTTTTTAATTGGTGATAACATTAAGCTCCACTGTCTTAGCAAATTTAAGTCATACAGTACAGTATTATCAACAAATAAACCATAGTCATCATGTTATACATTAGATCCTCAGACTTAATTAATCTTATAACTGAAAATTATAACCTCTTAGCAACCTCTCCCCATTCCCTCCACTCTCAGCCCATGGCAACAACCCAGTCTTTGAGTGTGACTTTTTTTTAAGGTTCCACATATAAGTGATACCTTGTAGTATTGGTCTTCCTCTTTCTGGCTGTCTCACTTAGCATAATGCCCTCCAGTTTCATCCATGTTGTTACAAATGGAAAGATTTCCTTCTTTTTTAAGGGTGCATAATTCATTGTACACATAGACTGCATTTTATTTATCCATGCCTTTGTAAATGGACACTTGGGTTATTTCTATACCTTGGCTATTGAAAATAATGCCACTATGAACATGGGAGTACAGATATCTCTTAGCAGTAATGATTTCATTTCCTGGGTACCCAACCCCCAGGCCACATACCAGTAGTGGTCCATGGCCTGTTGGGAACCAAGGAGAGGTAAGTGGTCATCTTCCACAAAACCAGTCCCTGTACCAAAATGGTTGAGGATGGCTGCTTTAGATACATACCCAGAGGTAGAAACGCTGGATCATGTGGTAGTTCAACTTTTAGTTTTGTGAGAAAGCTCCATAGTAGCTTTACCAGCTTACCTACAGGACAACAGTGTGCACGTGTTCCTTTCTCCACATCCTTGTCACCACTTATTTTGTCTGATCTTAAAGATCAGATTTGCAAGGGGTTCTTCCCTGACCTCAGAGAATAGGATCGGTTCTTTTGTTCTTGCTTCATATAACACCCTCTAGCTTTCTGTCAAAACGCTTGTAATACCTATAACATAACCAACAATTTGCATTGAGAATGGATCATGCCCTGTCTCTTATACACATCTAGATGTGTATAAGAGACAGCCCTCATGCAGGGCACACGTGTTCCTTTCTCCACATCCTTGTCACCACTTATTTTGTCTGATCTTAAAGATCAGATTTGCAAGGGGTTCTTCCCTGACCTCAGAGAATAGGATCGGTTCTTTTGTTCTCGCTTCATACACCCTCTCGCTTTCTGTCAAAACGCTTGTAATACCTATAACATAACCAACAATTTGCATTGAGAATGGATCATGCCTAGCTTTGTTCTTACTGAATCTCCAGCGCTTAGCCCACGTGAGAGGGACTTGAGAATCTTTATGGAAGTGAGGAAGACACAGAGGGAGGAAGGGAAAGAGAGGAAAAAAGGGATAATCAGACCCAGGGACACAACTTTCTGGCAACTGCTGTATTCCTTCAGCAGGTAGGTATAAAGACTTAACTTTCCCCTGTAGACTGATGCAGCCCTGAATTCCATTTCCCTCCAAAAGAGAGTAGAGAGAGATGGGTATAAGACTGGTCTGAGGAGAGACAGGTGAGATGGTATAGAAGAACAGTTAGGAGCACATGTGCTGGACTCTTGCATTAATGCAGTCATTCCACAGTGTAGACTGAATATCTGAAATTTGCCAGGTAGCTGAGTATCTTCTAGGTGTTCAGGAAGAAAACAGAAAAAGTTCTGACCTTGAAGAGTTTCATTCAGATTTGATTCAACTCTAGCTTCCACCACTTGATAAATGGGTTGCCTTGGATTAGTTACTTATTATCCCTATGCTTCATTTTCCTCATCTATAAAATGTGAACAAACTTAAGAGTTCCTAGATGAGGACTAAATAAGAGCATCTCTGAAAGGTACCTTATAGAGAATCTGGTACCTAGTAGGTACTGAATAAATGAAAATCTTTACAGTGGCAACTTATATTCCAAAACTGATTTCTTTATATGTAGAAACAACAATCCTAGAGACCAGAAACTAACCATATAAAGGGTATTATTTGAGTAGTTGGAGGGTGTGTACTTAAGGTCCTCAGAAGACTCAAGAGGGCTACAGTATCACCCTTCCTATAAAGAAGGGTACCTCTGGCACCTGGATATTGTGACCTTGTCCCAAAATTTTGGAGAATAAAACTATATAAAGCACTATTATTGCCTTAAGCAATGTAGTCCCTCAAGGCAGGCTTTCCCACATACCCCATTTTACAATTGTGCCAAAGCATAAGACTACTTTAAAGAACATATCCAGAGCTCACTGTCAGTAACTGGCTATCTATTCACATGATTTCTCACATATCATAATGTTACTGAGGTTTCCAGTCTCACCTCTGAGTTTGGCTTGACCTTTCTCAGAAGCAAAGACTGTCTTCGAAATAGGATTACAAGAAGAAAGAAAAACGGATTGGAATCTCTTTTTTTGCCACCTCATTTTGGTGACCTCTCTACAGTTAGGACCACTCAAGAAAAGTGAAAGACAGAGGAAGAAGGAAAAAGAGAGTCCTGTCAGCTGATTTTGCTATATGTTGCAGCCTGGTAAAAGCATTTGGAGGTAGAGAATATTTTAAACATGGAATGAAATAAAGTTAGGGAATTAGTTGTGTGGATTTAGCTTCCTCAGACTACTCTCATTGCTTGCCAGCAGGAAATATTCATGAGTCAACTCTCCAGAATTGTAGTTATTATTCAAGAGTTGTGGGTTTATAAGGAGGTTTGATGGCATGGCAAATGGACTTAGACTGTTCTTCAAGTTGAAGAGCAAAATGATGTCTGAAGGGACTAAACACATTTGGCTTTAGAGTGTGTGAGGAAGACCTGAAAGCTCCCACATGGAAGTGAAATTCATTACTGGCAAGATCAGTGACAGGACACTCCAGAGGATGGAGCTGCAAAGAATTCAGAGTCCTGTGGCTAACTCCATGGCCTAGTTTGATCTTAAAGTCATTGTCTTGGATAATCCTTTCAAATCTGTTCCTGCACTTAAGAGCCACTCAACATGACTGAACTTTCCCTTGCAGGTTCTTTTACACTGACCTATCAGAGACTTTTGGCAAGCACAAGTATCATGTCAAATCATCCAACAGATGTCCTTTCAAAGAAACTGGAGCAGAACCAACTATATGGAGAAGTCATAAACAAGAAAATAACTCAACCCACGGTTTTTTGTGCTGTGCTAAGTCACTTCAGTTGTGTTTGACTCTTTATGACTATAGACCACCAGTCTCCTCTGTCCATGGGGATTCTCCAGGCAAGAATCCTGGAGTGGGTTGCCATGCCCTCCTCCAGGAGATCTTACTGACTCTGGGATCAAAAATGCATCTCTTATTTCTCCTGCATTGGCAAGCAGGTTCTTTACCACTAGCACCACCTGGGAAGTCCTAAGGATTTTCTATGAATTGGCATAGATCTTTGTACAGAGAATTCAGTCTCCTGGGTGGAACACAAGGTAGCCAGAGGGAATGAACATCAAAAAAACTAAATCTTGCTCCAGCTGGAGGTTGTGTTGTCTTAATGGAGAGGCAGAAGGACATTTTAGAACCTAAACTCTTCACCATCTCAATAAAGTAGTCTTCACTATCACAGCTGTAAGAAGTAACACATTTTAATAACTAGGATAAAAGGATTTAGGAGAGAGAAACCCAGCATCCAACTCCATCTCAGTTAGTGACTTTCTCACCATATTGGGGGTGGGGGGGCAGAACTAACTGATCTGTTTCTGATTTCCCTCTTCATTGGCATCAGAGATTTACTGCAGGAAAACTAATATCTGACTGGCTCCAAGTGCTAAATAAGAGCATTCCATGTTGATTCCAGGCCACCAAGAGGTTTGGGGGTCACTGAGTCACAGATTATAAATTTGAACACTTGATTTTTGCAAGTGACTGGGTGAACAAAGGAAAACCCAGGAAATACATAAAGGTGGAAACTAGAACTTTCTCATTTGAATTGTTTGACATATCTCACTCTGATGGTTCTGAAAATAAAAGAACTGCAGGCCCTTCAGATGAAGTTACTGTGTTTAGGTTCCTGTCTCAGTGAGAAGCAAAAGTGCACTCACTAATATTTACAAGGTCCTGCAAGGCACCAGGGAAAATGGCCAGTTTATTGGTCAGATGTTTGTGGTTATTGCTTTTACTTCAAATGGGCAGCAAGGAATCCTATTTTAAAAAATAAAAATACCAATTCAACACTGCCTAGTTGTTGTTTTTCAGTCATTAAGTCATGTCTGACTCTTTACAACCCCATGGACTACAGCACGCCAGGCCTCCCTGTCCCTTACTATCTCATGGAATTTGCCTAAGATCATGTCTATTTCTGATTTAATTATATTCTAGCAACAGCCTAGGATTTGTTGGAAACTTCCAATGTATCAGGTACTATACTAGGAACATAATAATCAATAAAGGTACTGTCCCTTACTTCAAGAAATCATTAATTAAACGATTTTATTATGCCAATTTTATTACATATTTTTATGTTGAAATTACCAGAGCATTTAGCTCAAACCACGCATTTGGATTAAACTTTATAAATTGGATCTTGGTTGAGATGAGTCTTACAGGATATAGGAAGATGTGTACACATTTTTTAAATGTCAGTGGCCTTATAAGAAGAGACAAAGAAAGAAATTAATCTCTGTCTCCACCATGTTAGGACATAGCAAAAAGGTGGCTATCTACAAGCCAGGAAGACAACTCTCATCAGAAACTGACCTTGATAAACACCCTGATCTCTGACTTTCAGCCTTCAGAACTGTAGAAAAACTTACTTCTTTTGTCAAGCCACCTAGTCTGTGGTGTTTTGTTATGGCAGCCCAAGCAGACTATTAAAGCAGTTAGGACCATTTTATAAGAACAGCACATATAATTTAAAGCAGTCATTAGGACATGGAATGAGTAAAGTTGGTTATTCAAGGGGTTTACTTGCTAAATCTAGTATATAGCTTCAATCACTGTGGGATATATTGTACTTTCCCACAGGTATGCCATAGCCTACTATTCCAAGAGAATCAAGGAATAAAGAATGAGCAGATTTAGGGGATGTGATAGTCCTATCCTGGGCAATGGAAATGACTTCTGTAGTTCAGTTCAGTTCAGTTCAGTTCAGTTCAGTCACTCAGTCGTGTCCGACTCTGTGACCCCATGAATCGCAGCATGCCAAGCCTCCCTGTCCATCACCAACTCCTGGAGTTCACTCAGACTCACATTCATTGACTCTGTGATGTCATCCAGCCATCTCATGCTCTGTCATCCCCTTCTCCTCCTGAACCCAATCCCTCCCAGCATCAGAGTCTTTTCCAATGAGTCAACTTTTTCATCAGGTGGCCAAAGTACTAGTTTCAGCTTTAGCATCATTCCTTCCAAAGAAATCCCAGGGTTGATCTCCTTCAGAATGGACTGGTTGAATCTCCTTGCAGTCCAAAAGGCTGTAGAATAACATCTGTCACTGACACATAAGTGCCAATCCTGCTCATTCTCTTCCTTGGGAATGGCCACAGATGTTTCCATAACAGGTATGTTTGCTTCCCCAATGTGGTTTGCCCAGCACATCACGTGCAGTGTTCTCAATGAATCAACTTTTCAATTCAGGCAGAGTAAGTAGAAAAATGAGACAACTACCCAGATAATCTGATTCTTAGGGGAAATAATATTAATTTGTAGCAAATTAAAAGACGCTTACTCCTTGGAAGAAAAGTTATGACCAACCTAGGTAGCATATTCAAAAACAGAGACATTACTTTGCCAACAAAGTTCTGTCTAGTCAAGGCTATGGTTTTTCCAATGGTCATGTATGGATGTGAGAGTTGGACTGTTAAGAAGGCTGAGCACTGAAGAATTGATGCTTTTGAACTGTGGTGTTGGAGAAGACTCTTGAAGAGTCCCTTGGACTGCAAGAAGATCCAACCAGTCCATTCTAAAGGAGATCAGCCCTGGGGTTTCTTTGGAGGGAATGATGCTAAAATTGAAACTCCAATACTTTGGCCACCTCATGTGAAGAGTTGATTCATTGGAAAAGACCCTGATGCTGAGTGGGATTGGGAGGTCCCATCACTTCATGGGAAATAGATGGGGAAACAGTGTCAGACTTTATTTTCTGGGGCTCCAAAATCACTGCAGATGGTGACTGCAGCCATGAAATTAAAAGACGCTTACTCCTTGGAAGAAAAGTTATGACCAACCTAGGTAGCATATTCAAAAACAGAGACATTACTTTGCCAACAAAGTTCTGTCTAGTCAAGGCTATGGTTTTTCCAATGGTCATGTATGGATGTGAGAGTTGGACTGTTAAGAAGGCTGAGCACTGAAGAATTGATGCTTTTGAACTGTGGTGTTGGAGAAGACTCTTGAAGAGTCCCTTGGACTGCAAGAAGATCCAACCAGTCCATTCTAAAGGAGATCAGCCCTGGGGTTTCTTTGGAGGGAATGATGCTAAAATTGAAACTCCAATACTTTGGCCACCTCATGTGAAGAGCTGATTCATTGGAAAAGACCCTGATGCTGAGTGGGATTGGGGCAGGAGGTGAAGGGGATGACCAAGGATGAGATGGCTGAATGGCATCACTGACTTGATGGGCACGAGTCTGAGTGAACTCCAGGAGTTGGTGATGGACAGGGAGGCCTGACGTGCTGCAGTTCATGGGGTCACAAAGAGTTGGACATGACTTAGCGACTGAACTGAACTGAACTGAGGGTATTTAAATGTATATTTGGCAGAGTGGGGAAATTACCAAATGGTGGAGACTACATGTTTCTCAAACTTTTCATAATTTTTTAATTCTTTCACTTTTTTTTCTGTTGTTCATGAATATTAGAATCAAGACAGGATAATGTACAGTATATTCCCTGAGCAACAGATTGGCAGGTTGAGCATTGAAAGTTAAAGCCATATGGTGGCAATGAACATATTATTGGAGCTCAAACTTGACTACTAAATTCACAATCTTAGATCAGCTCCTTAATCTATCACTCTTGTCTATCAATAATTTTTATCACCTAATTTCTTTCATGAATTTAGTAAAAATGTACTAGCAATTATTTAATTTTAAATCCTGTGATTTGCATTTCTAGTACATAACTAGTTTGTGGTTCATCAGGAAATTCCTCGACCTTTGTCTTTCAATCATCATGTATCAGAATATAACTTCCCATAAACCTTGAATTTAAAACGCACACACATTTCCAGACCCCTTATTAAGAGTAACATAGGATGATAAAAAGTCATACATAATAAAAGCTAGAACACCTCATAATTCTAAGCCTAGAAAGGCATTCAAAGAGAAACAGCCAGAATTAAAAGCAATTCAAAGCTTTACTAATATTTTACAAAGAATTATGAGTACAGGGATATATACCCCTAATGCAGAAAAAACATCTTAAAGTCTTTCCAATTATGGACTAGACTTGTATTTTGCCTATGAATTATTTATTTCTGTATTCATCTGACCCAAGAATCTCACTTTTCATAGATGTAACAAGTATGATTTTTAGATATTTTAAGATAAGCATCTATCTAGGCATCCAGAGAAGTTGCTGTCTAAGACCACACACCTCCTTTCTTAAGGAAATGTTTTAATTTAAGATCTCCATTCCAGATCATGTGAGTTGACATTTCCTTTCTATGAAAGCAGCATCCTAGATACTTATCATTTAAATAATGAGATATATATTTTAATCCAAAGGATAAAATGCCAGAATTGGGAAAAAAAAATTGTAGGTTTCAGTCACCAATAAACTCCACGTATTAGACTAATGGGTTCCCTGGTGTCTCAGACAGTAAAGAATGTGCCTGCAATGGAGGAGACCCGGGTTTAATTCCTGGGTGGGGACGATCCCTGGAGAAGGAAATGGCAACCTACTCCAGTATTCTTTCCTGGAGAATTCTATGGACAAAGGAGCCTGGTTGGGCTACAGTCCATGGGGTTGCAGAACTGGACATGACTGAGTCATCTCATACGCTAGTAAAGTAATGCTCAAAATTCTCCAAGCCAGGCTTCAGCAATACGTGAACCATGAACTTCAAGATGTTCAAGCTGGTTCTAGAAAAGACAGAGGAACCAGAGATCAAATTGCCAACATCCACTGGATTATGGAAAAAGGAAGAGAGTTCCAGAAAAACATTTTTGCTTTACTGACTATGCCAAGCCTTTGACTGTGTGGATCACAGTAAACTGTGGAAAATTCTGAAAGAGATGGGAATACTAGACCATCTGACCTGCCTCTTAAGAAATCTATATGCAGTTCAGGAAGCAAAGGTAGAACTGGACATGGAACAACAGACTGGTTCCAAATAGGAAAAGGAGTACATCAAGGCTGTATATTGTCACCCTGCTTATTTAACTTATATGCAGAGTACATCATGAGAAACGCTGGGCTGGAAGAAACATAAGCTGGAATCAAGATTGCCAGGAGAAGTAACAATAACCTCAGATATGCAGATGACACCACCCTTATGGCTGAAAGTGAAGAAGAACTAAAGAGCCTCTTGATGAAAGTGAAAGAGCAGAGTGAAAAAGTTGGCTTAAAGCTCAAACTTCAGAAAACAAAGATCATGGCATCTGGTCCTATCACTTCATGGGAAATAGATGGGAAAACAGTGGCTGACTTTATTTTCTGGGCTCCCAAATCACTGCAGATGGTGACTGCAGCCATGAAATTAAAGAAGCTTACTCCTTGGAGGAAAAGTTATAACCAACCTAGACAGTGTATTAAAAAGCAGAAACATTACTTTGTCAACAAAAGTCTGTCTAATCAAGGCTATGGTTTTTCCAGTAATCATGTATGGATGTGAGAGTTGGACTGTAAAGAAAGCTGAGCACCAAAGAATTGATGCTTTTGAACTGTGGTGTTGGAGAAGACTCTTGAGAGTCTCTTGGACTGCAAGGAGATCCAACCAGTCCATCCTAAAGGAGATCAGTCCTGGGTGTTCATTGGAAGGACTGATATTGATGCTGAAACTCCAGTACTTTGGCCACCTGATGCAAAGAGCTGACTCATTGGAAAAGACCCTGATGCTGGGAAAGATTTAGGGCAGGAGGAAAAGAGGAAGACAGAGAATGAAATGGTTGGATGGCATCACCGACTCAACGGACACAAATTTGCGTAAATTCCAGGAGTTTGATGGACAGGGAGGCCTGGCGTGCTGTGGTTCACGGGGTCGCAAAGAGTCTAACACAACTAAGTGACTGAACTGAACTGAACTGACTGAGTAACACCTTCACTTTACTCTCAGTATCTATTAAACCTAATCTGATGGCTGCTACCAGTATCTTGGATATCGAAGCGGGGTGGTCTTAGAGTTATGGAGAATTTATCATAAGAACCATAGTGTTTACTTGCTTGTTTGCTCATATACTGCCTGCCTTTTCCACCACCAGACGATAAACATGAAAGTAGGGATATACTCTCTTTTTTCACCTCTATTGTTATAGCTCCCAATATAGGATTGCCAAGAACAGATTCTCTAAAAGTGATTTGAATGATTAAGTAAATGAATACATGAACAAATTTTTGTAAAAATGCCCCCTCCCCTTTCCTCTACATTAGCCTGTCAATTGGTGCTGGGGTCACTGCATCAGTGACAAACACTGAGCAAAAAGTTAGGTCAGAGATATCAAAAAGTGGACATTAGAGGAAATAATAAACTAAGATGACACATATCTTCTGAGGGTAGGATTCTAGGTAACCATATGTATGCTTTTAACATCTTCTGTCAACAGTTTGAAATTAAGTATTTCCTCCAATTATAAAAGCAAATTTACTGGCCATTCTGTGGAATCAAAATGGCTAACATGAAGCTTATATGTGTGTGCATTTGGAAAAAGATGGAGAAAGGCATTTAAATCAACTCTTAGAGATGGTTTTTATCTTAAAAGAATGTAAGGTATTTATAAAACCAAATTATCCCCCATGAAAATAATTAATGCCAGTAAGAAATAAGTAGGTATCTACTGACTAGATATTATATGCAAAATACTGTGTAAATTTTAGATAATGTATTAGTCTGCTAGAGCTGCTATAACAGAACACCACAATCTGGATGGTTTGTGAACAACAGTAATTCATTTTCTCACCATATAGAAGGCTGGACGTTCAAGTTTACGGTGCTGCAGAATTGGTTTCTGATGAGGCAAGGAGTTTGATGGACAGGGAGCCTGGCGTGCTGTGGTTCACGGGGTCGCAAAGAGTCTAACACAACTAAGTGACTGAACTGAACTGAACTGACTGAGTAACACCTTCACTTTACTCTCAGTATCTATTAAACCTAATCTGATGGCTGCTACCAGTATCTTGGATATCGAAGCGGGGTGGTCTTAGAGTTATGGAGAATTTATCATAAGAACCATAGTGTTTACTTGCTTGTTTGCTCATATACTGCCTGCCTTTTCCACCACCAGACGATAAACATGAAAGTAGGGATATACTCTCTTTTTTCACCTCTATTGTTATAGCTCCCAATATAGGATTGCCAAGAACAGATTCTCTAAAAGTGATTTGAATGATTAAGTAAATGAATACATGAACAAATTTTTGTAAAAATGCCCCCTCCCCTTTCCTCTACATTAGCCTGTCAATTGGTGCTGGGGTCACTGCATCAGTGACAAACACTGAGCAAAAAGTTAGGTCAGAGATATCAAAAAGTGGACATTAGAGGAAATAATAAACTAAGATGACACATATCTTCTGAGGGTAGGATTCTAGGTAACCATATGTATGCTTTTAACATCTTCTGTCAACAGTTTGAAATTAAGTATTTCCTCCAATTATAAAAGCAAATTTACTGGCCATTCTGCGGAATCAAAATGGCTAACATGAAGCTTATATGTGTGTGCATTTGGAAAAAGATGGAGAAAGGCATTTAAATCAACTCTTAGAGATGGTTTTTATCTTAAAAGAATGTAAGGTATTTATAAAACCAAATTATCCCCCATGAAAATAATTAATGCCAGTAAGAAATAAGTAGGTATCTACTGACTAGATATTATATGCAAAATACTGTGTAAATTTTAGATAATGTATTAGTCTGCTAGAGCTGCTATAACAGAACACCACAATCTGGATGGTTTGTGAACAACAGTAATTCATTTTCTCACCATATAGAAGGCTGGACGTTCAAGTTTACGGTGCTGCAGAATTGGTTTCTGATGAGGCCTCCTTCTCCTGGTTTGCAGATGACTGCCATCTTGATGCACCCTCATGTGACATTTCCTCTCTGTGCAGAGAGAAAGACAGAGTTTCTGTTTCCTTTCCTCTTCTTTTAAAAACCCCAGTCAGTCCCATCTGATTAGGTCCTCACCCTCATCACCTCATTTAAACTTATTAACTCCTTACAGACCTTGTCTCCTAATACAGTCACATTTGGGCTTAGAGTTTCAACATACTGACTTGCTGAGCAGGAAGAATTCAATCCATACCAGGAAGTAAACAAGATAATAGGCGCCTCTGGTGGCTCAGATAGTAAAGAATCTGCCTGCAATGCAGAAGACTCGGATTCAGCCCTTGGGTCAGGAAGATCCCCTGGAGAAAGGAATGGCTACTCACTCCAGTGTTTTTGCCTGGAGAATTCTATGAACACAGGAGCCTGGTGGGCTATAGTCCATGGGTCCACAAAGAGTCGGACATGACTAAGCCACTAACACTTTCATCTGCTCATATGATGAACAAGGTAATATGAGTAAGACCCTGATTTTCTCTAGGAGTTTGCAATCTAGAGATGGGTTGCAAGTGGAAACCAATACAAACACCCATGCATAACTGGAGTACCCACCTGATAGAAATTCCCAGACAGAAGGGAAAACCAGCTGCCCCAAGCCTGACAAAAGGAAAGCTAATAAATTATTTTCTGAAATGACTGAGAAACTCTTCTGAAAGATATATTAGGTGATACCACAAATATATAATTCTATGCTAGCTTCCTTCTGAGGCATATTTCAAAAACAGCAATCTGTAAAAATCTAACCACATGAAAACAGAATGAAATATTTGAAAGAAAACAAGATAAAATATATGAAAACAAAGTTTAAAAAACCTAAAAAGTTTCCTATTTGGGAAATTCAACAGTTGGCTGTATGTGAAGGTTGTTGTTTTGCTTATCAAAATCTGATGCACAGCTCTCAGCGCAGGGTCTCAGACACAATGAAAACTGTCTAAACCAAGATCAGCAAGAACATCTCAAAATCTAAATCTATTTGCAACAGTCTGTGTATTTACCCTTACTCACATATTGCAGAACTCTCTTCATCCTTCCTTATTTTTTATACTGAAAAAAAATTTGTGTGACCTGATTTATGGTGATATTTGTGGTGTTTTTTGAAAAATTAATTTATTTTCTATTGAATGATAATTGCTTTACAGAATTTTGTTGTTTTCTGTCAAACCTGAATATGAATCAGCCATAGTTATACATATATCCCCTCCCTTTTGAATCTCTCTCCCATCTCCCTCCTCATCCCACCCCTCGAGTTTGATACAGAGACCCTGTTTGAGTTTCCTGAGCCATACAGTAAATTCCCATTGGCTATCTATTTTACATATGGTAATATGTTTCCATGCATCTCCCCCTCTCCTCCCCTCTCCCCATGTCCATAAGTCTATGTTTTAATTAATTAACCAGAACAAGGGGACACATTCCTATATAAATGACTAACTTCTACTGATAAAAGCACATCCTATGGCTTTAAAAAAGAAAGTAAAAATCCTTTTTTGTGTGTGGCTTATTTTCCCTTAAGAAAGGAGAAAGAAACTCTGATTGCCAACCTGGTACTACAGAGAGGCTCCTTTTTAGGATTTCTAAGCCATGGAATTTCTCTAATACTGGGGGTTCCTAACAAGACTTGATGAGGCATATTGAGGTGAAACAAACTGGCAATTTTATATTAACATATCTAAGGCCAATTCATCTGACTTCAGGTAATTTTTAGCTAATCAGCAGAACTTCTGCAGGACATACTTTCACAAAAATGGACTGATTCTGATTTCAATTAGACGTTTTGCAGCTTGCTTTGAAATCACTCCAACAGTACCTTTCAAAGCTCATTTCTTACCACACTGCCATTATCTGTTTACTCATTATCTCCCCTGCTAGACTGGAAGCTCTTTGATGACAGGCATTGCCTTGTCCACTGCCTTCTCTCCACCATGCTCAGGGACAATACCTTATTGAAGGTTTTGGACCTTCCCCATCGTTTCCTGTTAGTCATTTCCCACAGTTTTTGTTGTTGTTTTAATTTGGAAAACATCCATCCAGCATCTGGACTGGAAATTGGTACACAATGAATATGCAGTTGCTCAAAAATACAAATTGGTTACAAAATGCAAAACTGGATAAATCTTTATAGGTCCTAAACAAGCCCTGTCACTGAAGGGGGCGAATTACATTCTCTCTTGTACTGAAAGTTCTTAACAGTTTGTGTTGGCTAATGGAATCCTCACATTCATTTCTGATTGATACCCTGAGGTTCTGAAAATATCTCTGAGAAAACTAGATAATCTCCAACATCCATTCTTCTCCATCTTCCTTTTAGGTGAGTATGACTTCCTGGAATAATTACTACATTTCAGAGCATCTCTTGAAATTTGGTATGACTGGCTTCACAACTAAAACTCTTGTCAATAAAATGTATTGGAAACAATGCATGCAGCTTCCAGGAAGAACCTTAAAAGGAGGGGTTGCTCTTCTAATCCTTGTCTTGCTCCTTCTAGCTGGTTGGAATATTGACATAATAGCTGGAGTACCAGCAGTTATTTTGTGTCATGAGGTATGTTGAGAAAAAAAGCCATGTCCACTGAAACAATAAGATAGAAACCTGGATCGCTGATGCAAAGGGTCACTGACTACATCACTCCCGAAAAGCCAACTCCTTTAATATGAAACAAATAACTGTAATCTTATATAAGTTGCATAATTTTACTTTGTCTTGTTTTGATACTTATAGCCAAATGTAATCTCTATTTTTATTCTCTGACTGAGGGAGTAGTTTCTTGGTCTGATGTTACTCAGTAAGCATTAAAGAATTTATAGTAGCTTCATAAGAGTTTTGAAGAGGCATCTATTTAAGGGCTATGCAAAACGTTACTCATGGACCAGTGACAATCCATATGCTATCTGTTATGAGTCCATGACAAGATAACTAGAGAATCTGAGAATAAGAATTTAGAAACTTTTGCAGCAATTTCACATTGCCTGACTCATCTCACTGAATGAGGTAAACATCTTTGAACTTTCCTAGTGAGTTACATACAATCCAAACTGCCTGCTAATCATGGACTTTATGATATGTCACTTTAAAGGTTATCTTGTCAGCTGTCAGCAAAAGTGTTTTAAAAATCTGAGACTGTATAAGCACATATTCATAAGCACATATACCTACAGAGATATAGATAGATAGATTGATAGATATCTGAGAAAGTACAAGCATATAAATATATATAAGCATATATACAAATGAAATTTATATATTTGAGAATTGAAATTGGTATTACTAATTTCAATGTTAATTTACAGTTAAAAACAAGCTTTACTGATCATTTATATCAAGAAAATACTAACTTCTTATGATCATAGCTGCTGTGCTAACTAAATAATGATAATAAATAAGATTTCATAGAAATAAATACTGAAAAGTTTTATACTTTTATTTGAAAGTATGATTCTTCATATACTGAGTTCAGCTTTGCAGCCATAATTGATGTTTAAGAGTTAAATAACAGTGTGTTATCTGAAGAGGTGGGTTGGCTAATCAATCAATGAAATTATTAAGACCTAAGAAATATTTACACCCAAATCATAAAAAGTAAATTCAAAACCAGAAGAATTTTTTTTTTAAAGTATAGATCAAACAGCTACTAGAAGTAAATCTGTTCTGTGGGCTTCTTATAAAAGTAAAACGTTGAGTTGCTAAGTCAAAAACCCCACACATTTGTTGAAATATTAATGAGATTGCAAATCAAAGATGCTTGTTTGGAAATGAAAGGATTTTGTCAGACAAGGTAATTCAACTGCCTTTTTCCAGGGATACCAAAGCTCAATGTTATGCAGGATCAAATATAAAACAAACAAAGCTAGTAATATAATTTTAATTGCAACTAGACGGATGTACAATTATTTCTAAAATAGCAATTCTTTTCATGTACCTGCAGTTTGAACATGATGGTGACATAAGGAAGAATTGTTTAAGTGTTCTTTGCAAAACACAACCAGTTCTAAACTATATAGAACCATGAAGGGTTATTCAACAAATGTGATTTAGAGTTTAAATTTTAGTACTCTCTGATGGATTTATGGAAAGCATTTTGGAAGAGCTGTGCCACAGTGTAAATCAATGAAGTGCTCCCTTCATCAAGAAAATCGTATTACCAAAATGTTGACTAAACTAAAAAGTCCACTTAGTGTAAGTTACATTAAAGCTAATGCATTAAATTTGAGAGCATTCTTTTTGCTTGTAATGGTATAGAAGCTGATTATAAACAACTACTGTAATGTGGTTACTGAGGAAAAACATTCTATCAGGAATATTTGAACTACTGTATAAACCTATCATGTTTCTGCACAATAAGAACTAGTTTCAACATTTCAGAGACATGAGTTAGTTTGTTATGCTAATTTGTTTTATCATTTGCTGTTTTAAAGAACTTAATACTTTCATTCAAATAAATGATGTGTTATGTTTTCAATGATAGACAAGATCAAAAGGCAAATAGAATGTTAAATTAGACAGAGTTTCTCCAGAGTTTTGATTGTCCTGTAATTTAACAATAACTAAAAATAAGGCTCCAAAATCACTGCAGATGGTGACTGCAGCCATGAAATTAAAAGACGGTTACTCCTTGGAAGGAAAGTTATGACCAACCTAGACAGCATATTAAAAAGCAGAGACGTTACTTTGTCAACAAAGATCCGTCTAGTCAAGGCTGTGGTTTTTCCAGTGGTCATGTATGGATGTGAGAGTTGGACTGTGAAGAAGGCTGAGCACCGAAGAATTGATGCTTTTGAACTGTGGTGTTGGAAAAGATTCTTGAGAGTCCCTTGGACTGCAAGGAAATCCAACCAGTCCATCCTAAAGGAGATCAGTCCTGGGTGTTCATTGGAAGGACTGATGTTGACGCTGAAACTCCAATACTTTGGCCACCTCATGCGAAGAGCTGACTCATTGGAAAAGACCCTGATTCTGGGAAAGATTGAGGGCAGGAGGAGAAGGGGACAACAGAGGATGAGATGGTTGGGTGGCATCACCGAATCAATGGACATGAGTTTGGGTGAATTCCGGACTGGTGATAGACAGGGAGGCCTGGTGTGCTGCAGTTCATGGGGTCACAAAGAGTTGGACACAACTGAGTGACTGAATTGAACTGAGTAATGAGGTAAATGATGATCCTGAAATTACACATTTGCAAAGTTATCGCAATGCCTCTTAGAGATTTTATAGAAGGTTTTGAATTTTACTTTTCATCATAAAAATATTTACAAACAGGAAATTCATAGAATAAATTAAAAGTGTCCATATAGGTATTTAATATATAAAACTGCCATTTTATTCATAATTTTCATTAGTTCATAATGCAGAGACAGAAGCTATAACATTGATTCTCTATGGTTATAGCCTGTGTGCATACATTATATGAACCATATAAGCTTTATAGTTATTTTCTTTTTTTCCTATATTATGTTCATTTTGACCGTGTTTATTAAAATAATTTTATGTCTGTAGAATATAATAATAAAAGCTGGCTTGCACTTTGTATGTCTTTTATTCCTTTTATTTTTATATGAATTCATGCTATGCTGTATTTTACAAAAGTAGAGGTCTGTGATGGATTAGAAACTGAAAAACAAACTGGTCCTTTTCCAGAGATGATCTTTTTAAGAAGCACTCACAGATTCTTTCTCTGCCTCTAGTTTG